>OZ030019.1:66045372-66287872 GCA_964023405.1 Apodemus agrarius | reverse complement strand
TCTGCTCTTGCCCTCCCTCCTCCTCGTCATTGCTGCTCCAGCACGGCCTCTCCCACATGGAGGTAGCAATGTCCCACTTTGACTAGCTCCTCCTCACTTTCCCTCTCACCCCAGGATCTGTGTCACAGGCACTGGCTTTAAGTGTCACCTGGAAGCTCTCAGGCAGCTCTACGACTAAAGGTCCTGGAACTCTGAGTAGGGGCAGCGAGGGCGTGAAGGAAGGAAGTCTGGGGTCCACCTCCAATCACCAGCATCCTGGAACCTCCCTGTCTGCTTCAGATACAGCACAGGGGAGAGTGAGCTGGCCCTGGCAGGAGGTCTCCGTCGGCTTCTAGTCTCCCGGCTCTAAGCGTCCTGGAGGACTCCGCTGCATTTGCTGGTCTTTGTACACACTGGTCATTCACTACCCTGGGACTCCCCAGGAAAGAGTTTCCATCCCTCATTAGCAGAACCAAGACAGACAGACCTCCTTGGTACAGGAAGGAGGTACGGGAAGGAACTCTCTCTCTGGTTTTGTGTTTTAGCAGCTTCATTTGTAAGAGGGTTCCACTGCTTCCCTCGGAGGCAAAAGTTCGAGCAGGAGTAGCTAGTTACAAGGGACAATGTGACTCTCCACACCCAGAAACGAGGGAATAAGAACAGGGAATTTTACTGACAGAATGTTCTGCTCAGATCTGTCTTATGTAACTTAAAAACTTGGACCCACTGTGGAATAATCACCCTGTTACCATCTTGCTTATCAGCATGCTAAGAGTATGAGTAATAACGAGCGCTTGGTGACGTGATTGTATTCATCTTGAAACCATCGGGGGGCTGTGTTAAAGGAAGCAGATAAGATACTATGGGTACTTGTGATTAATTTAACAGGATGTGGTGACTTCACATACCAGAAATTTCTGGAATCCTGAATTCTCTGGTCAGGTCCCTGTTGCCTGTCTCAAAGGACAGAGACGTGAAAGTTTTCACGAAATAGTGTTTTCCTAATTAGCTCAAAGGTTTTTCTCAGTGAGAAAATGAGAAGGAAACAATATTACTCTCGGCTTCCGGAAAACGGAGAGATCTGATTCACAAAGTAGCCGCTGTCGTCGCACAGCTAATGTCCCCAAGGATAACTTTCATATACAATTAACTCAGTTAAAATAATTAACACTCAGATGGAAAACTCAATATGCTCTGTGGGGGTTGCTTCAACCCTACAACCTCTAACACACCTAGCTAGAGTCGTAAGCATAAGGAATAGCTGAACAGTTGAGCTTGGCATTTGCTAGAGTCCTTCCAGCCAGGAAGATTGACAGACCGCCTCACCCTGCCTGCCTTCGGTTCCAACGAGCTCCTCCCTACTCTTCTCGGGAAACTCTCCCACTTGACTTCGTGAATGAGATCTGAGACTCCCTTGTCCTTGGAAGCAGCTGGGTCTCCAGTCACTGGGTACCACCACAACTGTCATCTATATTGACGCCTAGATTATCCATATGGGGCCAGGTCTCAGCAGAACAGAGAGCCATCGCTACAGTGGAGATCTTGGCTGACAGGCCCGGATGTCTAAGGCAGGGCAGTTGATTGTATGTTCGCTCTGTTCTTCGGGCTCATATTATTACTGAAGAACGAAGCAATCAAAATATCAAGTCACAGATGGACTGGTTCCTATGTAAATGTATAGATGTCCCTGAGACGTGTATATAAAAAGTTTCCAAGAGGTTGAGTTAGCTAAGACAAAGAAAGACTTTAAATACAAAAATTTAAATAACGAATGAATTTAAAAGCTCGTTTTCTAGTTGATGAAAGTTCCTTAGATTAACCCAATTTAGTAGAATTTATTGGAGCAAAATATAAGAAAAAAAATTTCTTTGACAGCTTGAATTAGGGCAACTCCCAGAGGCAAAGCAGGTTCTCAGAGCTTGAAGCACCACCGTCACGTGACACGGAAGGGGCCGGGATGTGGGGTTTGGAAAGCAACTGGATTGGCTACAGCCTAATCAGTCAATCAGGTGGTTAAAGTTTAACTGATTAGTTGTCATAGCTTGTGTACTTGGCCATAAGGCATTCCACCAGCCACATTTGGAAACTGTGATTCAATTCTCTGGGTTTTCTGTTGGACCATTATCTATCTATATAACATCTAAAATGTACACACACACACACACACACACACACATACACACTGAAACAGGGTCTCACTACATAGCTCTGGCTGTCCTAGAACCTACTATGTAGACCAGGTTGGTCTCGAACTCCCAGAGATCTTACCTGTCTCTGCCTCCCAAGGGCTGAGACTAGCTGGCATGTTAGTTAAATGTTAAAATGTTAAAAAGCATTTAAATGTTAAAATGTTAAAATGTTAAAATGTTAAAAAGCATTTAAACGTGTTTCATAGACAATTTCTGTACCTTTGCTTTAATGACAATCTATATTTCCATTCCCTTCTTACGACTGAGGGCTAAGGATTTTCTGGTGGGGGGAGTTAGAAAAAGGTTACGCTTCACAGTCACAAAATTTAGGATTCGTACGGATTTTCTCGGTAGCTAGTGTGCAGAAATACTGTAACTTAGGTTGAAGACTTTAGTTCTTTAGTTCTGCTTATTGAGTGGGGGTAAGAGGCAGTGGGATAAGAATCTGCTGTCCTGTCATGGTGGGTAAGAGATGGCATAATTGAGTAGTGCGAATTATATAGGCCGTACGATGAGACTTGTACCTACTCCCATAGGAGTCCAATGCAACTCTCTGGGGAGCACGTCCTGCAGTTTATTAACCTTGGGGTGCATCAGCATGTCCCCATATGCCTGCATCTTACCATGCTTTGCTAAATGGAATGCCGATAGATGCTTCATTTTCACTGACTGGTTTATTTGTAGAATTGAACTGGAAGGGACTGATGATGGCTGTGAAGATGGCCGCAAAGAAAAAGCCAGGCTCAAAAGACTACACCGCTGTGGGGTTTAATTCCAGTCTCTTAACTGCAGCTGACGGTGGAAGCTGCCTATAGCCAATCATGTAAAAAAAGCCATAAGTCACTACTTAAGTTATATGTAGCCGAGTGACTGGATGGTGGACAAGGTGGTGGCCAATCAAGTTGTTTTCATTATTTCTAATGTTCATGGTGTGTGTGTGTGTGTGTGTGTGTGTGTGTGTGTGTGTGTATGCAATGCATCTGCATGCGTATGAGTACAGAGAGGCTGGGAGAGGACATGGGGTGACCTGCTCTATCACTCTTGACCATATTCTTCTAAGATCAAGCCTTTTCCTGAACCTGGAGCTGATCTGGACCACAAATGCCAGCCATCTCTCTGCCCGACTTTGCCAGCACCAGGCATAAAGGATTTGAGGCTACCTCCAGCTTTTCATGTAGGCGCTGGGGATTTGAACCTAGGTCCTGATGCTTTACAGCAAGCCCTCTTTAACACTGAGCCGTCAGTTCATCTAATAAAGTGTTTTCTATACCCCCCAGGCATGTCCAGCTCAAAACACGAGGATTCATGAGGCACAAGATAGTTAGGAGTGTAGCTCAATACAAAACCATCCACTTAAGACATCGAGTCTCCGTCTTTGTCTGTCTCTCTGTCTCTGTCTCTGTCTCTGATTTTCATTTGTAGCTTGGTTTCAGGGTTCTGGAGCATCAACTTCGTCAACAACTGTGTCACTCTGCAGTATCAAGGGACTGGATTTGGCCGAAATAAGAAAGAGGCTAAACAGGAATAAATACCTGCTCTTCCGGTGTTTCCCTTTCCTGGTGAACCGGTGCCAGAGGAGGGTCAGGTAGATCAGCCCGGTTGTGAGGGATCATCTTACTTCCCCGATTAATGAGACTTTGCCATTTTAGAGACCCAGAAGCAGGGGTCTTTGAGTCTCTGATTGAGACTGTCTGCCAAGATTGTCATGTCCTGTTTGTACACTCAGCTCTGTGTGACATGGGAAACTTGATCCCCTCTCTCATGAACCTGAGGGGAAAGCCTTTGAAATCGCCTGTGGATGGACCTGAAAAGAAATCAACAGAAGTCCTTAACCAAGAGCAGGACTTCAGCTCCCTGGGTTGTGTTGGTTAGCAGAACATTTTATTTCTGGGCTGTGTTAGTAAATACTAGTGTTAAACAACCTTGCACGAATATGTGTATGGAATATTATTAGAAAACAGCTGGGGTGGTTTAATGAATAGAAGGACTGGGATAGATAATAAACAATGGGGGTAATGGTAACTAGGACCAGGATCATGAACACTGCCAACACCTCTCTCTTGGCATTTCTCAGAGTGGATAGGCACAAACTTCCTTACTGAGGAAGGAACACGAGGAATCCACTGGAAGGTTACTGGGTCAGACAACGAAACCAGTGTGATTGTTAATTTCAGAGTTTCCTATATTATAATACTACCTAAGCTTACTGATCCCCATTCTAGTTTTGAAGAAGCTAATGTCAGAGAACAACTCTAGTTGGCTGCCCTTTGACCCATCCAGTTGGCCAGAGTGGCATATTGACAATATAGCTGTTGGGGTTTGACTTTGTTCTCGGGGTATAACTTATAGGAAGGATCCTAGAGCAAGGAATAGCAAATGTCTCTTTAAGCACAGGAGAAGACATGTCATTTTTGGTTCTCTGTCTAAGAATGTAAGGGAACAGGGATTACTGAGAGAATTTAGTGAGTCTCTTTTCACTGAAGTTGCCAACCAACTTGTTTTATTATTTGAGGACAGGTCAGTAACTTAGTGCTTAAAATTGCTTTGTGAATTTATTTACCAGATAATAGAGTTTTAAAAACATAATAATTATTAACAACAACAACAACAACTACTACTACTACTACTACTACTACTACTACTACTACTACTACTGTTGTTTTTGTTGTTGAGATAAGGGCTCATATGACCCAAGGCTGACCTCAAATTCACTAAAATTTGGAATCTTCTTGTCTTTACCTCCCAGATGCTAGGATTCCAGACACGCAACACCATACCCAGTTTATGTGACATGAGGGATTGAATCCAGGCCTTTCTGCCTACTAGGCAAGCAATCTAACAACTGTGCTCCACCCCCAGCCCTCAGCTAGTGTTTCCCATGAGCCCACTGTCATTTCTCTGTGTCCCGTCTTCCCTTGTGTGTACTTACCCTTATTCCTACCGAGGGACTCTCAGGGTCCAAAATGAATGAATGAAAGAAGTTTCAGAGCCTGGATTGTCACCTTCAGTGAGCTAAAAATTTGGGTGACTAGCTCATATCATTCCTTCAATAAACGTTTCTGGAAGTTTCTACCTGTTTACTCATTTTTCCAATCATAAGACTTGCTGAAGATTCAGAATTGCTTGGAATTGATTCAGTCGACCCAGTAGGATTCCCTCCACTTGGGATATGTACCTTCAAACAGTCTCTCGATGACAGTCATGTTCCTCTAGGCTCAGTCTGGTTCCTTTAGTTTACTAGGACCCAAACACAAATCCAATTACCTGTTGGGCTTTATTTAATAACATAAAGTTTTTGAGAATAAAGAGATCAAACATTAGCCACCTGCAACGGCAGCACCGCATTAATATTCCTTCTATTGACACACTAGACAATAACCATAGTTTTAAGTTTGCTCTACAGCAGCGGCTCTCAACCTATGGGTCACAACTTTCCAAGGCAAGCATCTGTCTTCAAAATTATTTACATTATGATTCACACCAGTGGTAGAAATTACAGTTATGAAGCAGCAATGAAATAAGGTTCTGGTTGTGGGCGCCACTACGATATGACAAACTGTATAAAAGGTTGAGGAACACTGTTCAATAGGGAAACTGATGCCCATAGAACAATATTTTGTAGTTGCTCACCACCGTATCCTTGGATGTTTATTTCTTCATGAAATAATTACAATAATTATTCAAGGGAGCTCTGTGCCCTGGGCTGAGGAGGAAGCCCTGCTGAAGTGTTTATCCCGCGTGCACAAAGCTCTAAGTTTGCTCTCCAGCAATGAAAAGAAACCTTAAATCAGGCATATAGCCCTGCCAAATAAAAGCCCCCAACTATCCCCTCCAGACTCTTTCTAACCCAGAACCATGTCTGGTCTCTGTGGCCCCTTCCGAAGCTCCGTTTCCAGCTTGCTTTCTCTCTTCAGCAAAGCAAAAAGGCAACTTTCTCCTTGAAAAAGACCTTCTAGCTTCCTCCCACTTTTATATTTCTCTCACTTTGCCTCTCAGAGTGGGGAAAAATGTAGCTGGTTTCTGTGCACGTTGAGCCAATGGGGTTTTCCAAGTCGCAATTTCACCTCTGACACCACTGTTCTTCTGTGGTGCGTCTGCTGTTACCCAGCATGCAAATTCCACTACTGGCCATTTTATCTTATGTAGCCTGCCTTTCTACCTTCTGCTTTTAAAAGGACTCATGTCATAGCACTCTAGAATGTATCGTTGTGGGGAGTAGATGTCAAGATGAGAGTCTCTTGGGATCACTTAGGACATCAGCGAACCATTTCCGTGCTTCTGGAAGGAATTTATAATTATGTTATATGATGTGTCAAGAATGATAGCAGCCAGGCAGTGGTGGCGCACGCCTTTAATCCAAGCACTTGGGAGGCTGAGGCAGGCAGATTTCTGAGTTCAAGGCCAGCCTGGTCTACAGAGTGAGTTCCAGGACAGCCAGGGCTACACAGAGAAACCCTGTCTTGAAAAACAAAAAAACAAACAAAACAACAACAACAACAACAACAAAAAGAATGATAGCATTCTGAAAAACAGTACAGAGAGAGGGGGGAAGAGGGAGAGAGAAGAAGAGAGGGTGAGGGGAGAGAAAGAGGGAGGGATACAGAGGGAAGGTGGGAGGGAGGAAGGGAAAGAGAGATTGGAGAGAGAACCATATACACTGATGAAATGATGATACCATATACAATATAAAAGGTCCTTTCCCTGCTTGGGCTCTCACAGAGCCTACTTTTAGGAAGTAGTATTAAAAGATGTCCACACCCTGGAATTTATCTCTGGGAGATAGCTGGGTAGGCTAGACAAAATCTCTGTGGGCGAAGCATCCAGGTCTTTGCTCAGATGCTAAGGTATTGTAGTTTGGGTAATAAATGGCATGCCAATATGTTTGGATATAAAAGTAAAGAACATCACTTTCCTGAGTCATAAACAGCACCATTGTGAGAGTCCAAGCAAGGTTGTCTTAGTTAGGGTTTTATTGCTATGAACAGATACCATGACTAAGACAACTCTTATATAGGACAACATTTAATTGGGGCTGGCTTACAGGTTCAGAGGTTCATCCATTATCATCAAGGCAGGAACAAGGCAGCATCCAGGCAGGCATGGTGCAGGAGGAGCTGAGAGTTCTACATCTTCATCTGAAGGCTGCTAGCAGAAGACTGGCTTCCAGGCAGCTAGAATGAGGGTCTTGGTGCCCACATCCACAGTGACATAACTACTCCAACAAGACCACACCTAACAGTACCACTCCCTGGGCCAAGCACATACAAACCATCACAAAGGTGAAGGTTGAAAAGCACTGGTTCTCTTGTTTTATTTCTTGATTGTAACTAAGACCTCTTTTTGTTTGTTTGTTGTTTTTTTGAGACAGGGTTTCTCTGTGTAGCCCTGACTGTCCTGGAACTCACTCTGTAGACCAGACTGGCCTCGAACTCAGAAATCTGCCTGCCTTTGCCTCCCAAGTGCTGGGATTAAAGGTGTGTGCCACTACTGCCCAGCTAACTAAGGCCTCTTTATAAAAATGGACCCAATAGTGTATATATATGTGTGTGTGTGCATTGTGTGCATCTGTATGTAATATATGTATGTTATATATAATTGTATATTATATAGTAATAAACTATATATAAATATGGGTTTTGTGTCTCTGGTACTTATAGTCTAGAAACTCAGGAATGCTGGCTGTATAACTCCGTTTCAGCTTGAAGGCATGACCATCAAGAGAATGGATAATAAGTCCCCATCCAATGGTGGGACAAGATGAGAGGAAATTACTCAGTCCAAGCAGTGGGACAGAAAGAGGAGGAGGCAATTCCTCTTTCCTATGCCCGTTGTACTGCTCAGACCCTCAGTGGATTGGACAAGACCCTCCACAATGGGAAGGGGTATATCCTCTCCTCTGCCTTGCTGACCTCATCCTGAAACACCCTCATAGGTATGTTTAACCAGGTAGTGTGGGCATCCTCCATGCAGTCAAACACATATGTAATTTACCTCTGTGCTAGCATCACAGGCCTCCCCAATGTCCTTAACAATGAAGCCGTGCCCTTTGCAATCCCAGGGCAGTTAGCAGACTGCAAACTTTTACTTTGTGAAGTTTTTCTTTGTTTTCACTTAGGTGCATGCATGAATGTCTGTACGTGTGGACACCAGAAGAGGGCGCTGGATGCCTGGGAGCCAGAGTTACTGTTGGTGGTGAGTGCCCAACAGTGCTGGGAATGGACTCTTGTCCTCCCCAGGAGCTGCAAGCTCTCTTACTGACTGAGCCTTTCCCCGGCTCCTGGAAATCCTTTTTGAAGTATTTACAGTAGATTTCCCCTCCAGGACGATTTGCATTCTATGGTTTCAGTAACCACAGTCAGAATATATTAGAAGAAAAATTGTAGAAATAAGTGTCTTGGAAGTTTTAGATTATATCTTTTCCAGAGTTGTGCAATGACATTTTAGATCACCACCCTCCTTCCTGTTCAGGATGTGAATCGTTTCTTTGTCTATTGTATTCAAACTATACACGTTGCCCACCTATTAGTTACTTACAAACTGTCTTTTTTTTTTTTTTTTTAAAGATTGAATGTACATAGTTTAGGATAGACTTCGATTTTTATTTTTTAACTGCTAGTGATTGTTGTCAATTTCCTATCATGTGTAATTCATAAACCAAGATACAGGTACGCATGCCCCATATGGAAGAAAACAGTTCATACATGGAGTTCAATGTTGTCTGTGTTTCCTGTCAGTTTCTGAGAGTCTTGGCATGTATCCTCATGGGTGCATGGACACACTATGCATCTGAGGCTTCTAAGGAGCCACACTTTCATTGATCCACTTGCTGAACCTCAATTAGCTGGCAAAATGCGACTTCCGCAACTGAAGACTGTAGAAAGACACAAGACTGGGAAGATAGCCTACTTTTTAAAAATACCATTTTCTTAAATAAGAACATGAAGCGTCAGGTATAACAATAAATCACCATGGCTCTCAGCAAGGGGATGAGGTAACTACGGGACATGGAATAAGAGGAACATTGCTGGATACTTGGCCATTAGATATTATATGTTATTATATATAATATATAGTATATAGTTTATAGTTTACAAGGGACTTCAAACTGATTTTTCTATGTGAATTCAGACCACCAGAGATCTGAGGAGAGGAAATGTCTCCTTCTACTTTCTGATGAAGAGAGGTTCTCCATCATCTGTCTGCTCAGTAGAGGAAGGATGGCACCAAATCTTCTGACTCCAAACCTAGAGTCCTTTCTACCATCCTGGACATTGACTAATCAGCATGGCTTATCATGCTTGAGATTAGTGGCTGTATGTAGACTATATCTAGGTGGCAGAGGATATGAAAGAACAAGAGGTGGACAGGGAGCAAGATGGCCGCACACCGAGCCAGGCGTCAGGAGATGGGACCCAGTCCTCATGAGCTCACCTCATTCCTTCTTAGTTTCTTCCCACCTGAGAGCATCATGGACCTTTCAGGTTCCAAATAAATAGGCTCTTCCATCCCTGTTCATCTTGTCTGTGTGTGCAAATGTCTCGCAAGAATGGTCAAGCCCTTTGTGGGCACCAGAACATCCAATAAGTCACAATCACTGTGAAGGGCAGAAACCATTTGGCTAGGGACTGCGTGTATGTCTATATTCACAACTTTAAAAATAGTTACGACAAGTCGGGGGAAAGGCTTGAAACTCTTCCCACCTAAGAGACTCAGCTGGATATGCCATCTGTTTGACAACTGACCTTCTCTACCACCTGTTTCCTTCTCCTGATCTATGGACCATAACAACCTACGTGCCCATTCCAACAGTTTTCCACGATGTCAAAGGTTGTTATAAAAGTCCCCCAAAAACACGGGGCTGGAGATATGGCTCAGTTGATGAAGGGACCGAGTGCAGCAATGTGAGGACCCGAGTTGGGATTTTTTTTCGAGACAGGGTTTCTCTGTGTAGCCCTGGCTGTCCTGGAACTCACTCTGTAGACCAGGCTGGCCTCGAACTTAGAAATCCGCCTGCCTCTGCCTCCAAAGTGCTGGGATTAAAGGTGTGCACCACCACCACCCAGCCCGAGTTTGGATTCTTAACGTTCATACAAAGTTGAGTGTAGTGAGGAATGCCTCTAATCCCAGGGCTGGGAGACAGGCGGGTCCCTGGAGACCATTGGTCAGCCAGTCTAGCCGAAGCCATGAGCTTCATGTTCCGTGGGAGGCATTGACTCAAAACAGAATATACAGAAAGAGATGGAGGAAGGCAGCCGGCATTGACCTCTGGTTTCTGTATGCATGTGTGGGCATGTGTGGGTACATATGCACATACCCACACTTACGAGTAAGTATATATACAGCACACACACACACACACACACACACACACACACACAGAGAGAGATAGAGATAGATAGATAGATAGATAGAGAGAGAGAGAGAGAGAGAGAGAGAGAGAACGAGTTAGTTCATGGGTATGTGCAGGCGTGTGTACAAGTGGAGACGAGAGGTCAAGCTCAGGGGCTCAGGTGTCATTCCTTAGGCACGGTATAGCTTGCTTTTGTAAAATAAGGCTTCTTATCCCGGAACTTCTTGATTAGGCTTGGCCGAGTGGCCAGCAATACTCAGGGATCTGACTGTTTCTGCCTCTCCAGAACCAGGATCCCATGTGTGTATTGCCATGTAACTGGCTTGTTACATAGGTTCTGTGGATTGAACTCGGGGCCTCAAGATTGCACAGCAAGTTCTTTACTGACCTAAGTCAGCTTGTTACCAACATAAAAACAATAAGGAAATACATGTCTGTGTGGGTGAAAAACTTCAGGGAAAGCCTCAGAATGCCAGCAGGGCTCATCTCTGCATAGTAGGTTTTGGTGACTGAATTATATAACCAAATATAATATATTTGGTGACTGAATTAGATAACCAAATAACTGAATATATAACCAAAGTATATACTTTTTTGGATATTAGTGGGGAAAAAACTTGGAAAAAGTGGAAGAGTTTGTAGTTTAACTCACATTAATGTACAAACACTGATTTTTGGTTTTATTTTTTGTGTGTGTAGTATATGTTGTTCATGTGTGTCTATGTGAGATACGTGTGTATACATGTGTGTACATCTGTGGAGACTAGAGGCCAACCCTGGATATCTTCTACTCTCACCACCTTAATTTTTTAAATTTATGTGTATTAGTATTTTGCCTACAAGAATGTATGTATACCGTGTGCATGCAGTACCCCCTGGATCCAGTAGCATGCATCTGTGACTTCAGCACTCCTGCAGTGGGCGGTAAGAGATGGGAGGCAGAGATAAGAGAACTGCCTTACAGCTTGCAGACCAGCTGGCTTGGGATAGGCAGGTAGTAGCAGAAACAAGACAGATCCTCTTCCAATAAAGTAGAAGGCAAAAACTGACTCCTGGAAATTCCCTTTGACCTCCACATATCTGCACAAACACACATCATAGATACATAAACAGTCTATGTAAATAACTAAAAATAACCCCCAAAGCAAGAAGGCACATATTGGGCGAGGGGCACCTTTTTTTTTTTCATTTATTGCTTTCTGTCCGCATCATGGAGTTAAGAGACACTTAAAATTTCTCGGACTTTGCAGGTTAGCATCAGGCACTGATAATACGAGAGTTAGTGTTGCAAGTCTATAGTTCAAACATATTAAAATAAACAGCATTCCCATTTTTTCCCTATGGTAAATTCTTTCTGTCCACAGAAGTTATATTCTGTGATGTTCTACTAACATGAATTAAGACAAACCAGGGCTTCTGGGGGAATATGGGATAGAGCACTGCATGCCTCTGGTTAGGACTGCTTTGTGTGTTTCTGCTTAACGACACCCTATGTACTACCTGTTGTTTGTCTTTCTCCTTTCTTTGGTTCTCTTTGTCCTCCCTCCCTTCCCTCTCTCCCTCCCTCCCCTCTCTCCATCCCTCCCTTCCTTTCTCCTTCCTTTGTTCCTCCCTTCCCCTGAGGCAAGCTTCCTTCTAGGCCATTAAACGTGACCTTGACTAGAAGATGACCTTGAACTGCTGATTCTCTTGCAGCTACCTCCAGAATGATGGGATCGATTTCACGCACCAGCATGCCCAGTTTATTCAGTGCTGGGGATGAGTCTAGGGCCGTGTTTGTGTGTGTGTGTGTGTGTGTGTGTGTGTGTGTGTGTGTGTGCGAGAGGCAAGCACAACTAGCCGACTCGTTAGCTTTACTCAGTGTAGCCCAGACCCGAGCAAAGCCTTTCTAGCACACACATGCTTCTGCAAGGCACATCGCAGCCCTCCCATGCTTAAGAACTCTGCGTGGGACCTCAGTGGTTTGCCTGGGTGCCATTTGCGACAGCAAAATGCCTGTTAACACGGCACTAACCTGCTACTCATTGACAGTGGTGCCCTCACAAGTCAGAAACGTATACTCCCCGAGCCTATAAATGATCTAAAGGAGATAGTGCCGCTGGGTGTGGTCACAGTTATGTGTTAACCCAGCAGGGATGAGGATGGAGTAGGAAGACTGAACATTCCAGGCAAGTCTGAGGCTACAGCGAGACCCTGTCTCGAAAGTACCAGAAAAATGCAGTGAGGGCTGGCAAGAAGACGCACAGGGTAAAAAGGTGCCTACCACTAAGCCTGGCAACAGAGTTCGATTCGGGGACCCATACAGCGGAAGGGGATGATCATCTACTGACCCTTTTAGTTGCCCTTTGATCTTCAAGGGCATACTGTGGTATGCACACCCCACCCAAGAAACAAATGCAATAAAACATTTAAAACTTCACAGTAGGCAGATTTGCAATTCTCTGATCCTTGAACAACGTGGTTTAGCTATTCTGCTATTACCTATGCTCCACCATGGGTGGATGTAACTGAGACAGCCAGCATCTATTCCAAACTCGTGGGTACTGGGGTATCACACTAGCTGCCCGAAACTGCCCACAGTGGAAGTTTTATACCACAGGGACAGACATAGACTACCAGCAGAGGTTTATTTTTTAAGGTTTTATTTTTTATTAGATATATTAATTTACATTTCATATGATTTCCCCCTTTCCAGGCTCCCCTCTCCCCGCAAGTCCCAAAAGCCCTCTTTCCTCCCCCTGTTCTCCCATTCACCTCTTCCCTCTTCTCTGTTCTGGTATTTCCCTACACTGCTGTTTCCAGAGTCAGGGGCCCTTCCTTCCTTCTTCTTGGACATCATTTGATATGTGGATTGTGTCTTAGGTATTCCAGTCTTATAGGTTAATATCCACTTATCAGTGAGTGCATACCATGAGTGTTCTTTTGAGATTGGGTTACCTCACTTAGGATGATGTTCTCCAGCTCCATCCATTTGTCTAAGAAGTTCATGAATTTATTTCTTTTATTTTCTATATTCTTTGTTTACATTCCGAATGCTTTCCCCTTTCCCAGTTCTCCCTTCACGATATGTCCCATAAATCCTCCTCCCTCTGCCCATTCCTCAATCACCCCCCTCCCATGAATTTGTTTCTAATGGCTGAATAGTACTCCATTGTGTATATTTATCATATTTTCTGTATCCATTCCTCCATTGAGGGACATCTGGGTTCTTTCCAGCTTCTGGCTATTATAAATAGGGCTGCTATGAACATAGTGGAACATGTATCCTTATTACATGCTGGGAAATCCTCTGGGTATATGCCCAGGAGTGGTATGCCAGGGTCCTCTGGAAGTGACATGCCCAATTTCCTGAGGAACCACCAAACTGATTTCCAGAGTGGTTTTTACCATTTTGCACTCCCACCAACAGTGGAGGAGTGTTCCTCTTTCTCCACATCCTCGCCAACACCTGCTGTCTCCTGAGTTTTTAATCTTAGGCATTCTGACTGGTGTGAGGTGAAATCTCAGGGTTGTTTTGATTTGCATTTCCCTAATGACTAATGATGTTGAACATTTCTTAAGATGTTTCTCAGCCATCCGAATTTCTTTGGGTGAAAATTCTTTGTTTAGCTCTGTACCCCATTTTTTAATAGGGTTGTTTGGTTCTCTGGAGTCTAACTTCTTGAGTTCTTTGTATATATTGGATATTAGCCCTCTGTCGGATGAAGGGTTGGTGAAGATCCTTTCCCAATTTGTTGGTCCAGCAGAGGTTTAATCTATTTATTAAGAGCGATGGAGAACATGCTCATCTTTTTCTGGCGTAATCTTACAGTGGCATTCCATCTGGGTTCATTATGATACAGTCAGTCGGCACTGGAGAGTCTAGGGTATATTCACCCAGAGATCTAAAACTGGTTTAGCAAAGATGCTACTCCACGGCTGTGACTAAGAGATGCACTGACACTCGTCATCTTCATCATTACTTCTAGGAGTGACAATGTCCATGTCAATCATCACCAAAGGCAGAATCAACTGCCCAAGAGCGTACCCCAGAGCATTCTGTATTTTATCATAAAGACCATCCATAGCTCAAGTTCCTTCCTAGAGAGCTGGCTCTAATAGCAGCACGATTTCTCTTAGCTGAGCAGCTTTTATTCATTTTGCCACCAAGCCCCCATTTAGTTACTTAGGTGTGAAACAAAGACGACTGCCCTATAATCTCCCCCTAATCTGCAAACCCACCTCATTATTGCTCCAGTACTTTTGCTTCTAGGTAGGAACGACATGGGCCTTGTCAGCCTCCTCCCCCTTCCCACCTTACCTAGAAGAAAGAACCGGGGTGGGTGGTTTCCCATCTTCCCAGACGCGTCCAGAGAGCCCTGTCTGGGTTGGCCCTACTCTTCTCCAGGGAGATGAGAACTGACCACTAGGTGGCAGGAGCAAGGTGCCTTTCACGTCTTTGGTCCTCTGATGTTGATGTGAGGCACTGAGACTTATTTCACTCTTGTGAAGGTAGATGGAAGGTAGATGAATTGTTGAAAGGCCGCAGTGGTGCTGTTTTGTATAGAGGAGTCTAGTGTCCCCATCAGTGCTTGCTTTCTGAGGAAAAAAAAATAATGTCTGGACCTCACCGTGGACAGCTCTCATGGGAAATGGCGGTCTCTTTGGCAGAAGAGACCTGGCAAACCCAGGTGCGTTGTGACAAGTGGAACCTGCTTCGTACTTGCCACCATCGTGCAAGATCTTCCTGTCAGATCTCTAGAACCAGAGTGAGTAGTCAGCCTGGTGCATGTTTTCTACAGGTTACATGGAAGGCTCTTCGGGACGCTGACACGCCAGGTGTGTGATTCCATCGGCAGGATGCAGCTGTGAAGGACTGGGCACCAGCTGCAGCAGGGGGCCCTCCCAGTGTCTTCCCTCCCACCCCCATGGCTGAGGTCAGGCCTTGGGTGGTCCTGAAGAGGCAACTTTTTCCTTCTGTGGGATCGACAACGGAGCCCTCCTCGGGGTTGTCCGCAAGTCAGCAAGGACACACCTGCCACCTACGGGGTGACAGCGTCTCCTGCGCGAGCCCTGCCAGCCTCCATGGTTAAAGCACCGTCTCTCGTCCACTTAGCTGTCCGACTGTCAGGTCTGCCTCAACTCTTTTCTCCCTTTAAACTAAAATATTAAAAAGAATCCTCACCTGAGAAATCAGGCAATAAAAACCAGCTCCGTTCATTTTAGACTCATGTGGAATCTGCACGTGAGGATTTGGTGTGGAGGCGGCTGACAGCAGCACACACAGCTGCCGTAATTTATCCCTGCCGATCTTTCTCGCACTCTGACGTCATCCCCACTCACGTCCTTCGAGACGGGGCTGCCCTTGAACTTACGCGTCTGAGGCTGCCCCACCTCTCCCATGCTGTGTGCCGGTATCAGAGGTGTGCACTGGGCCGCTTGCTTCTTCTGGGGATGGAACCGGGGACTTCATACGTGCCAGGCAAATGCTTTACCAACCGAGCTACGCACTCGGCCCTCCATTAATAATTCTCACGAGCAAGGTCAAGTATCTGGGATAGCTCTGGCTATGAGACGAACCCTTCCTGAAACTGTTACGAGACAAATTGATCTCCAGCATAAGGAACAAAAAAAACAAAACCAAAAGCCCCAGTGGTTTCTCATAAAATGCAGATCTCTCTCCTTACCTGAAACATGACCAGGATGTTATCATGCACTCTTGAGTGAGACCAAAGACAGAGGTGGATTTTTAATCCTACTACTAATTCCTGGTGTTTATGCATCCGCAACCCCCCAACACTGAAGTCTCCCTTCAGTGTCAAAGACAAAGGACGGCAAAGTCTTACTGACAGTTTCCCAACAGCCGAAGGCTTAGAATGAATCAGAATGAACACATATTTTTTTTTTCCTTCTTCCAAGTTTATTTTGAGTTTTCATTTTTGGACAACCAAGCAGCTCTTAAAGGAGAATGCGCAGAAGAGCCATTCTGGCACTTTCGGACAGTACATGAGTGGTTTTAACAGTCACATTCAATCCCTCCAGCTCAGCCCACACTCTCAGGGTCGGCGAGCGAGAAGGGCACACAGGATTCCAGAGTTAACGCATAACCCTATATACAAACAGCCAGAGGAACCGTAATGGTGGCTAGTGACCAAAGGGACGGAATAGGAACGGGTGTCTCTACAGTGTCCTCTAGTCTATCTCAGCTAAACAGACCCACCTTACACATGACAACTGGAGCGTAGACTGCGTCGGAATGAGGATGCTGAGTACAAATAGCACTTGGCAGCATGCAGTTCCAAGAACAAGGTATCGTTTAGTAACTCTATATAAAACCCAGGCAGTTCAATTGGAAGGGTTACGAAAAGACATGAAACCGAGGGACTGTCTGTTGTCACTGTAAAAAAGGCACTTGGAGTTAATGGGACCAGAATTGAAGGGCTCTTAGCTGATAAAAAGAAAGAAAGAAAGAAAGAAAGAAAGAAAGAAAGAAAAACTTCAGAAGTTTCATTAAAGGGCTTAGAGATGTTAAGAGCCCACACCCGGGTTCTGAGTTCCTGAAGGGAGACACCGAAACCAACCACAGAGGAATAAAGAACGGATTGAAACAAGGGAGTCAAAATTTTACAACTGAAACTGAATCATACTTTAAAGAAAGAAGAAACGACCCCCTAAGAGAAAGAGAGAGAGAGAGAGAGAGAGAGAGAGAGAGAGAGAGCTTACTGAAACAAATCATAAGCAAAGTCAACAGAGAGGCAGCAAATGCATAGCTTTCCATGGAGAGAACACCGACTTCCAGAAAGTACTCGCCACCCAACTTCCCAGGGAGAGCTTCACAGTAGCGATATCATGATAGAACGGAGGGTTCAGGCGATGCAAAGAGCGTTTGTTTCATCTGTTTCCAGAATCTGAGGGAGAACTGAGGTGGCCCTCGGAGCACAGCAATCCCACCTGTGGTTTGTCAGCAGCCCTACTGCGTGCGACAAGTCAGGTCCGCAGAATGACGGAGGTCTCTCGGCTCCCTTCCCGGGGGGAGGGGCAGCATCTGTCCAGTCACCTTTCGTCCTGCGTCACGACGGTCCTTCCACAGCCACGTTGCCGTCGGTGCAGCAAGCGTCGACTTGCACGCTTTTCACTCCTCAGCTTCTCCACATGCAGGGATGTACTTCCGTGAGAAAGGATATTTGGCAATTTTATCATCCGCACTTTAGGGGCTCCCCGACGGCTCATTTGATGTTGAAGGCCATCAAGGGTCTTTCCTCCCGTTTCTGCCAGGGGCTTTTCTTATCTTCTCCTTGGTCATCGTCATCCTCGTCGTCTTCATCCTCGTCATTGGCAGATCTTCTCTGGTTGGGACTGGCCAACGGCTCCAGGGGGACGTCTGAAGTTCGTTTGGTTGTCTCCTCCTGCAGGCTGGGCAGCTGCCCGCCACTCCTCCGACCTGATCCTTCCAGCAGGCACCGCAGGGCGCTGTCCTCGGGGGCGCAGACCGTGGCCGCACACTCGCGGCCGTTGGGGTCCAGGTCCTCGAGGTACGCGAGCTGCGTGTAGGCGGTGCCGTCGGGAGCTCTGGGGTCTTTCTGCTGGTGCTCCTGTAGAGGGGCGTGGCTCTGCTGCAGAGACAAAGGGTCTCCCCTTCCCTTCCGGGCAGATTTTGGTTCGTTCATATCCACACCGGAGTCCAAACTGGCATCATTACTTCCGTTCCTTCCAGCTCTTTGGAGATCGATGTATGAGTGTCTAACATGAGCGTTGGACCTTCCGTCTAGGGAGACGAACCATGCCCGCGGGTGTGGAAGTGGCTTCCCACCCCCAAGTTCCATCAGTGCCTTTTCGGTCAGGAGCTGCACCTCGCTGTTCATCTGAGCCAGCGCTGCATCATTCAGGGATGCTGGGATGGACAGTGACTCTGACATGGATGCGTTCTGAGAGCTCCACTCCCGTGCGCCTGCGTCCTGTAAGTGCTGCTGAGAGATAGCCTGGGAAGACAAGGGTTGGCCTTGGATCTGAGAGGATGGGTGTGGGAAGATCCCCGCGTGGGGGTTGGACAGCTCAGCCTGGAGCCTTCCAATTTCCAGCTGCTGGTCAGCGGGGACCACCAGAGGCTGGCTCACATACGAGTGGTCCCCGGGAAGTTTCATATAATGAGCCGGGATGACCAAGGCAGGCAATACTTTCCTGTAAACGCTGTCATTGACTTGGTCCACGGAACTACAGCAGATCAACTGGCCTGGCCTGGGGAAGGAAGTAGGTCTCTCCAGGTGATCGACAGACCGTGACATCATACATTCAGTAGGTCTGCGGTCCAGCAGCTGCTCTTTCTCAGGGGATAAGGGTACATGGTACATGTGTTCCTGAATGGTGAGTTTGCTTCCTGCCGACGCCAGGCCTTCCTGATCTTGCTTGTCAAACAAAGGCTGGGAGAGCACAGTATTGTAACTCCCTCTGTAGTCATCATTGATGGGGGGCTCGTAGCCTTCTTTTTCCATGGATTTTCTTGCCTTTAAGGGAAAGATCTCCACAGACTTACGGTAGTCTTTCCCCAGCGTCCCACTTGGTGTTAGGTTATCAAAAGATGTTTGGCTTTTATCCTCTTCTTTGTGGGACAGCAGCTCCTCCCGGGAGCTAAATTCTTGTGAGGTACTATAGGAGAGCTTCAGCATGGGTGTGTGCAGGTCTCCCTCCCCAGACGGGGACATCATTTCTAAATGCACCCCGCCCATCACTTCCTTTGTCCCTGGGGCCTCTGGGCGGCTATGGCTGGAGACAGACAGAGGCCCAGGATAGTCTGACGCTCGACGAGAAAACAGCAAGTTGATGTGGGACATGGATGTTGACTGGTCCCTCTTGGAGCTCTCCAGAGCCGGGGGGAGTTGCAGCTTCCGGTGGTGCTGACGGGGTTTCAAGCACTTCCTCCTGCAACCAATCAGGTGACACAAGGGCAGACGTGAGAGACTCATTGTGGCAATGTTTTGGGTAAAATTCTATCAAATTCCGCCAGGAAAACCAAAACAATTTATAAGCACCCCGAAGAAGCCTCCTAGCTCCACACCCACACTCTCATTTTAAACCAGAGGAGAGAAATCTAGGGTTTGGAGGCTTAGAATTTTATAGAGAAACCAAGTTATCTATCCAACAAGGAACACCCAGGAGTCAGCAATGCACATTCTTTCTAAGGTAACAGATAACGGTATTGAAATAAACATAATTTTGCTTTGATCTTGAGAGTTTCATCGCTTAGTGAGTGTTCAAGAATAGGAATGAATTGTGTAACAACTGTCGACCTCTTTCCTTTCTTGGTGTGTGTGTTTGTGGGGGTGGATGGACGTGCTTGCATGTGTCTGTAGGGGTGCATGTGTGTGCTTGTGTGTATGTGTGTGTTGGGGTGCATGTGTGTGCTTGTGTATGTGTGTCTGTAGGGGTGCATGTGTGTGCTTGTGTGTAT
Source organism: Apodemus agrarius (assembly GCA_964023405.1). Taxonomy (NCBI): domain Eukaryota; kingdom Metazoa; phylum Chordata; class Mammalia; order Rodentia; family Muridae; genus Apodemus; species Apodemus agrarius. The sequence goes on along the minus strand of OZ030019.1, from coordinate 66,267,930 downwards.
GTCTGTAGGGGTGCATGTCTGTTTGTGTGTGTGTGTCTGTAGAGGTGCATGTGTGTGCTTGTGTGTGTGTGTCTGTAGGGGTGCATGTGTGTGCTTGTGTGTGTGTGTGTCTGTAGGCTAGAGATCAATGTGGGTATTATTCCTCAAGTATCATCCACCTTATTATTTGAGACAGGCTGTCATTTAACCAGAGCTCATCAAGTAGCCTAGGATGCTGGTCAGTGAGCCCTAAGGACACACCCTGTTTCTGCCTCCCAGCACTGGGGTTATGGCTTGGGCCACCGCATCCCACTTTGGGATGTGGCTTCTGAAGCAGGTTCTCATGCTTGTACAGCAGACACTTGACTAACCGAGCCATTTCCCAGCTCTTATTAAGCTTGTGGTGTGTGTGTGTGTGTGTGTGTGTGTGTGTGTGTATACACGTGCCTGCATGCATGTGTGCATGCATGTGTGTGTGTATGTGTGTGTTGCACATGCAGAGTGCAAACGTGTGTGTAGGAAGGAGGAGGATGCTCCATGCTCTCTATCACGGTCTGCCTTATTCCAGGACTTCTGTTGAGCTTGGGGCGCGGCTGCCAGCTAGCAAGCCGGCTGGTCTATCGCCTTCAGCGCCAGGGCTGCAGGCAGGTGTGTGTGGCTGCACTCCTCTTCCCACAGGGGCGCTAGGGATCTGAACGGAGGCCCTCCCGCAGACAGAGGAGGGGCTCTTCCTTCCTGAGGCATCTCCCCAGCACCCAAGCTCTTAGAAGCCCTTCAACACTATCTGCCGCTTTACATAACCTGTGAGGTCACTCACAACTTAGATCACATGTCTGAGTTCTAGGTAATTTTCGTGAGTCAGACTAAAATGGTTTAGGGGAAAAAAGAAAGAAGAAGGGGGAAAAAAAAACCATTTCCGAATAGCAATTGCATAGGACATTAAACAAACACATCGCCCAAATGGTAACACTTTACCTGCAATAATATAAAAGGAGACACAGCAAAACCAAAAGAATGAAAGCCATTCCTCCTAAAATGGCCAAAAGAAACACCGTGTGATACGTGGTAATGTCTTGTGTCACAACGGGACCTAGAAGGCCAGAAAATCGCATTTTAGAGCTTTGAATTCCTACATATAAAAATAGGAATAACGAGCTGAGAATGCAATGACTTAAAAAAAAAAACAAAACAAAAAACACAAAACCCTCTTCCTGCCTGAGAGATAGAGCGGTGGCCGGTCAGAAACACGATGGCGGATTGACTCGAGGTACCCGGTACCGTCATTCCTGTCTATGATGGCGCTAACCCTTCAGTGGCCGGTAGCCCCTGATGCTCAGGCATGAAACACCCACTCTCCCCCTCCCCCACCTCAGCAGCATGCCCAGCATTCTAAATACACAACCTTTTCATAAAAGAAAATGATAAACCATTGAGGAGACTCTCATGTACGAGGGGAACCAAGTATCTGGGGATTTTACAAGGTAGGAAAAAACCGGTTATGACTTCATTTTCACTTTTCCTGGGAATTACTGCTGTACAGAATATCTTTTTGCCTGAATGAATCGTTGTAAATATATGACGGAAGTTTACTGTGATTTAAAAATGTCAAGTTGGACCAAAATACTTTCCTAAGGAAATTAAATAGTCATCTACGTTATCATTTTTGTTTATTTTTAACAAGGCTAACCTCTTACGGTCATAGATCTCTCTAGCACTTAAAGGTAAGATTTGCTAGAGATAATCAGAACAAAACAACAACTTTCAATTTGCAGTGTAAAGACCACGGGGGTGGTGGTGGTGGTGGTGGTGGTGGTGGTGGTGGTGGTGGTGGTGGTGGGTGGGTTTAAGTTTTGCTCTCGGTGTTCAAAGGCTCTGAGAACAGGCCTCACAAGGTTATGAGTAATATAAATCGTGCTCACACAGTAGCGTACTACATACAGACCAGTAACAAAACCTCTCAGTGACATTTCTTCTTGTCCAGTTTCCTGCACTGTACAGGAGATGGGACACAGGACTTCATACTATTAATTATCAAGCACCCATATGCTTTATTGGAAATTTGTTTTTGATGTTCAATGACAGATTTCATTTTTAGAAATATTTTTAAGGAGACGAATTTTCATTCCCTCCTTTTCTCCCTGTTCCCTTCTCTCTCCTTTCCTGGGCTTTCACTCTAAGCCCTGGCTGGCCTGACTGGCCTCGGACTTCCAGGAACTCTCTGCCTCTGCTCCACTAGCACTTGGGTGAGCCAGCCTGTCTGGCTCAAATCTTTTAAAGAGCTAAGTGGATCGAGGGAAGATGACTGGGTTCTGGAACTGGGGATATTTCCTGAATCCAGAAGGGAATGGAATTCTCTCTTCAACACACTTCATTGAGTGGCGTGGGGAAGTGGGCTGTGTATGCAGATGTCTGCACACCGCCTTAACTGTTCACGGGACATCTTAGTACAAAGATAATATCCAGAGACATTGGATTTGATTCTCCACACAGAAGGAAAAAGAAGGGCAGCGGGAGACTTTGGTCCCATAAGACTACTCTCAAGGTCCGTTAAGCACTCAGATTGTAGTTGTTTTAGCCTGGGTCAAAAGAAATCTTCATAAAACTTACAGCTTAAACAATGAAAGAACAAAACCATAATCGTGTTCTTCTTGGTTTGTGGCTGGGGGAAGCACAGCTTCACTGAAGAGCGTCGTAGTAAGAGGGACAGTGGGGCGGTCACCCACGCATGCACCTCCGTGATGTGCTCCCCTGGGCTGGGGTGGGGCTGCTCCTCACAGCTCCGAGCCTCTTCTCTCACTGCGTGAGAACTCCTGGGGACCTGTGCTGGGCAGCCCCTGCTCTCCACTTTATAAAAGCATATCTTAATATTAATCTGTTTTGCACGGTGGGACAATTGATAGCCACAGTTGTTTGAAATCTGAGAAAACTTCCCTTTGGTGGCTGGACTCTGTGGCCTTCACTCTGGTACCTGAGTCATTTTCTTTCTCTCTTTTGTCTACTTTTGTATACTGCAAATTAGGGGAAGCAGGGTGTTTCTGTGCCAGGTTCCCGCTGGCAACGCTGTGAGAGCAATTCCACTGAAGAGTGCATGTTTTCTGAGATGGGAACGTGGTGACTGAAGGAAGGTTTTCCCCCGCCTGTCTAGGAATGGCTCCATCTTATTAGTTACGTAGAAGGTCGAAGCAAGAGCTCTAGTGCTTCATTCACCATTAACTCCATTGCTAGAATATTCCTAGTGTCCATCCGGAAAGGCACTGATAGTGTCTTTTAATCACAATGGCTCGTATTTAACCTGTCTCAATCATGTAAGTCAGAACTGCATGCACTTTCACGGGTGTTAAAAAAAAAACACAACACAAAACAAAATTCCGATGTACCCCTAGCACAAACACTGCTGAGGAAAGTGCATTTTCCTAGGTGGGCAGTCCAAGCGGCACCGCTTTTAAAGGTAGTGATGGGGGCGTCACTAGGAAGAATTCTCATGGGAAGCACATTATCCTGCAATACCCCTGGAACAGTGTAAAAATTTATAAATATACACACACATATATGCATATATTTATCATGTCCTAAACCGGAGCCATCCTATATAGTCTTAAGTGACGATCACTCTTTCGAACAGTAGGCAGCTAGCTTTTCACTAGCTAAACCAAACATTTTGCCTCAAGAAGGCCCCAGTGATGGCTTTTTGCTGAGAGCTTGGCCCTCAAGCTTAGGGATACACCAGGCCACAGCTGTTTCAGGAATCAGGGAGGGGGAGGTCCCAGCCTCCTCTGAACACTTTCTGCTAAGAATTCCCAAGGGCAGCTGTCTGAGCAAGATGGGACTGGAGACAGGACCATTTCCACTGCCCGGCCTCCATGTCAAAGTCCCAGGTCCAGTTCTCCACCCACAAAACAGCCTTTCTTTACCACTTGACGTTCTAAAAGAACACAACGTGAACTGCCCACCGAAGTTATATTTAAATGAACCCCAGAGAAATCCACCCGGACGGCCGCCCCTGTTGGCTCCGCCTTACCTGGGATGGGAGGGGACATGGCTGCCACCCAGTACCCCAGCTGAGGAGCAATGTAGGTCCACGTGAGCTGGCTGCCTTCCTGGTGCACCAGGCCCAGACCGCTCTTCAGCCACGTTCCTGCGGGAAAAGGACTTCATCAGGGTCCGTGGGCATGAATGTCTATAAAATCCGCTTTAAATGCCGCCTTCACCGCTTGCTGGACAGCCAGACAGTCACATTACCACCTACGGATTGTACACGACTTTCTGTAAATTAGAAAGTCTTGGTTTTTCTTCGTGTGATCAACTAACTGCATTTCAGCCACTTTTGTGCCCGCCTCTCTTTCCAAACCGGAAGTCTGAGCAGAAAGCCCTGGAGTTCCGGAAGAGTCCAAGCAAGGACAGCCGTGTGCAGAGGTGGGAGAAGGGAGCCCCGTGGCCGATAAGCGAATAACCACAGCTCTTATCCTAGTTGAGGCCAGGTCTCGATTATTTAGAAAAGATTTATTTGCTTATCTATGTTTGCCGCACCAGGGGTGCTAAGCAATTCCTCTGCCACTGAGCCCCGCCCCGTCGCCAGCCTTCTTGTTAAAAATACCCATTCATCAGTGCCATCTTCGCACATCCTGGGTGAGTAAGTCTGGGGTAGGCAATGATATTAAAAAGTTGCCATTAAGGGAAATCTGCTGTGTGCTAGCCCACCATGATATATTCATTGTTTTACATTCATTACCCACGATTCTCACAGCAAACGCTGCACCGCAGGATTTCATTTCCTTGGGGGGTTGAGGAAGGATGGGGTTTAGGACTCCCACAAGGCCTGGGGGCTGTGAGCACAGCACTGGGGCGGGGGGGGGGTGATCTAGGTCTGCCTGACTGTGAGAAGGGGGCGGCTTCTGCTGCTGTGCCACGCGACATTCCCACAGACCTTCCCCGAGAGACTGACTTTCTCAAGCCTGCAGGCGGGGGAGGCTCACAGATGGAGACAAAACAGTTCTGGGCCAATGGACTGTTTCCAGACTCGCATGGCAACAGTGCTCACAGCAGGACCCTTGTATCGAGGGTCTGTGATGGCCAGCCACCGTGGGCGGAAGCCCAAGAGGCAGGCAGCCAGGTAAGTGCGCCCCGCCCCCAAGGCTGGTGCACACCTCTCCTGAGCCAGCAGTGGTGGCTGGCATGTGCTGTGCACACGGGGATGCTTCTGAGTCCTCCCTACTCCTACAATCATGGACCCCATGGGTGATCCTGGCTGGATCAAGTGTGTCAAGTGGTTGACCCTATGTCTCAGGCTCCTGGGTCACATATCCATGAGGCAAACTGGAGGAAAAAACAAAACGAAACAACACTCGGGGCTCCTTCTAGGCATCATTAGTTGCTATGGCGACACTCCAGCGCTTCCCACCTCACACCTCCTTTCTTTTCACAGCAGCCGAGGCAGGGGACGCATAGCAAGGGCTCTGCGTTCATGAGTTCCGAATGCAACCGGCCTGCCCGTGACGTCATGGCTATAGGTGACTTTGGTTAGCACTGAAGCAGAGTATAAGCTAAAAGGTTTGTGGAAGTCAAGTGTGAGAGCATGGATGCCCAGTTTGGACTCATTTCCCGAGCCATGAATCATGCCAACTCCGAGATGGGGTAGCATCTGAGGGTGGCAGTGGCTCCATGCACGGGACTTCTGAGGAAATGGGACCGGAAGACACTGGACGCAGGAGAAAGGAGGGTTTCCAGGCTGGGCAAGCACGTTGCAACAGGAGAAGAGAACGTGTGTGCGCCAGCTGCTCCCATCCTCCTCCTCTCCTCCTGCCATGACTCACAAGCCCCACCCACTCCCACACACCGCTTCCCCACCAGCACGGCATCTTCGGATTCGCCAGGAGGCAGCCATGCATTCTCTGGCTGGCTGTTTCCCCAGATTAGATGTCTGAGCCGCTGCCGCTGCTCTTCAAACAGGGTGGATGCTAAATGGGGCCCAGCAGGCGAGAGCTGGGAGCCGAGCCTTAATTCCTGTTCATTCATAAACCGCCAACCCTGCCCACGTTGCTCCTGTCAAGGAAATGAACTGAAACAGACTTGAAAATTTCCTCCAAGTTACATAGGACGCAAGCCAAGTGGGTGGAGATGTTATCGACCACTGCACGTCTATGCCCACTCACTGCCCAGATGACCGGGTCCCTGTTCTAGCCTGGAAGACGGAACACAGAAAGGCCATCTGCTAAAGGTGTCTATAGTGCTCTGGAAAGTCAAGGAATGGTGTCGCCTGGGGTGGTGGGGCAGGGCTTGTCAGTGAGAATAACAGGTGGGGAGGGAGACGGGAGGGTGACAAGGTCATTCAGGAAATAGAGCGACACGGAGAAGAAGCGTGAAGCAGTGGACCGAGGACTGGGAAGACAGGTTCAAGGTGAACATGGATCGGCCGTGGCTGGAAAGGAGCTGCACATTTGCCTGTGTGGACCTTGGAATAACCTCCGAAGCTACGGAACCTGTAAGCCGAGGCCATCTATGGTCCCGTGCCGTCCACTTGTTCTGCCTACCTAGTCCTCATGCCTGACTGCTGTTGCAGGTCTAACCTCACATGCTTTTCCTCTATTCTAAAAGACGCACATCTGAGTTCAGGGAGAACTGCCTGTACATCTGCACATTCTGCACATCTCCTCGTGCCTAGGAGACATTTTCACTGTGTCATTATTTTTCCAAGACACGTGCTCTCACATGTTGTTTTAGGTCTGATCTCCTCCAATGGGTTACAAGCTCTGAGAGTGACCACCTATGTATTTTATGCCTTTTGTCTTCTACTAAGTGTACGGGTTCTCTTCTCTACCACCCTTCTCCACCCTTATCCCTTCCAACCCCCAACATTAGTTAGGAGAGAAAGAAGGCTGAAGGGGAAAAGGGGGTGCTGATCTTATCTCGTGGACTACTTCCCCCTGAGTAGGCTGATTAGGGATGTTGAGTTCCTTGAGGCAATGTTGATTATTGTTGTTGGGATATCTCCAACCAGCAAGCAGCAGGAACAGGAGCAGGAGCAGGAGCAGGAGCAGGAGCAGGAGCAGGAGCAGGAGCAGGAGCAGGAGCAGGAGCAGGAGCAGGAGCAGGAGCAGGAGCAGCAGCCACTGCACCTCTTGGGGCTCCAGCATTTTTATACCCTTTCAAACATACACTTGCAGGAACTATCTGCCGCTGGCAACATCACGCGCCTGCCAGCGCACAAGGCAAATCATAGTCAGCTGCTGTGGACAGTCTGAATCAGCCCCACATCCCATACCTGGGATTAAAACAAAAAACATTCCTATACTGTTTCTGTGTTTAAAGAAACAGAAATTCTCACCACAACCAAGTACCTAGAAATATCTCGAAATAGGAACTTATTTTCACATTGAGTGAATGCGAGAGATGCAGTCTGACAAATAGCATCAGTATCCTTCCGAGAAAGGCTGGATGTGGGCAGAAGGAAAGCTATCCTAGCAGCACTGGGGGCTCAACTGGGACGCTCCCCCTCCAAACGACAGGGAAAGAAGCCCGCTGAGGAGAGTCATGAACTTTGGCAGACCTTCTATTCAATACACAACAGGGTCTGACAAAAGTGTGATGCTGTTTTGGGATTTGATCATGCTGTTCCTGGCCAGGGCATCTTCCAAGATTTGATTTTTGTGTGTGTGGGAAGGAAGGCTATGGGAAACATAAGAATTAATGCACTGTGTGCTGGCGACATACGCTACTCATAACACCCTGATGCTATGGCAGGGTGATGGGCCTTCTTACCAGGGGAGGTGGAGGAGGGCTTCCTACATGTACCACAGACGTGGTAACTGTGCTGAAGAAGGGCAACAAGGCGTGGGTTCTTTACAGGCAGAACCACTGGCAGAGCAGACAATGCCCCTGACGTGCCCGGTGTTGAATAAGGTTATGAGACAGGAGGGTGCTAGAAAGGGTGCTTTGATGTACAGATACTGGATACCAGTCCTGTTCAGACAGCACAGAGCAGGTTTTCCTGCTTTATAAGTGGAAGAAATATCCAACTGTTAAAGACCTTAATTTTCCTATACCTTCCATATAGGTGAGGCCACCTTTGGACAGCTGTTGGTACTGCTGAATATGGCCTCTACGAAAGGGCTGTCCTTGTTAAGATTCTCATCTTTGTGATCCAATCACGGGGCAGGCCCAGAGGCTCACTTCTCTGCTCTGCCTTTTTATCTTCCCCTAGCCTGCTCCTTCTCTGCTTCCTGTGGCTTCCCTGTAGGACTCCCTGTGTCCGCTTCATGTGCAGGCCTGGGACACACACAGATAAAGGCTGTCACTTGTTGATGGCAGTGAGGCAGGGCCTACACTTCCTAGTGCATTTCCAGCCCCGCCCAGGGTGGGTTTCGTGTGGAAAAGCCGTACAGGTGCAGCTGCACCAACCTGGTTGTTGAGTGGGGGTGATCTCAGGACTTAGCAGGGTGACTTATTTGCTCTGACAGGGGCTGTGGTTGGGACTGTTTGTGAATGAAGGTCATGTGGTCCCCTTGCCAGCTTCGAGGAAAGAGATGTTGCAAGATTAGAATTTCTAGCTAGTCAATTCTCAAACAGTTTTAAGGGACTTAGACTCTCCTTTTAATGGAATCTTGAGCAACAATGAATACATACAACAGGCAAAGGTAAGCTGCTCGTAGAAAGGGAAGCAAAGACCCTTCCCAGAGGGATATTCTTCTGTACCTACCAAAGCAGTGAAAAAACCAAAGAAATAATATGACTATGTTTTCATTTTAACCCTGGGTGTAGGGCTGCCTCAGACTCTCCACAGCAGCTGATTATGATTTGTCTAATGCTTTCACAGCAGCATGATTTTGCCAGCTGCCGATGGTTTCGCCGACTGCGTGACATTTGAATTCTGGGGACTTTTCAGAGTTGGTTACCATGCAACAACAAAATCAACTTTTATTTATGTAAAATAAAAGTATATATAAAGAAAAGCAAGTTCAGCCATTGAACTACTGCCTCCCCAAAGGCTAAAGGACTCTAAAATACGAAAAAGGACTCACTGAAAATGCAGCATCTCCTCCTTAAGAAGCCCAAAGAGCCCAGATTTATCTTGCTGTTCCTGCTTGGCATATTTATTTTGCCTGGATACTCCTCTTTAACAGGAATGCTACCTCTGCTTAACTTTGTAATAAGCACAAAGATCTGATATTATGAACATCCTTGAGTTAAAGAAATTATAAGCAGAACCCAACAACACTAGAACAGATTACACATTAAAGATGACTCCTTGCATATTAGGCAAAACACAAGACTCTACTCTCCTGTTGAGACTTTTATCATATTAGACTTCAAAGCACTGAGTGGACGAATGCCCAATGCCACATAGGGGCCAGCTGATCTTACAAGTGTGAATTCCAGCCCGGCCACTTTCCAGTTGTGTGAACTGAAGACATATCCCAGGTGCACGGAAGAGGATGGACACTTCCTTCATGTCTTTAAGCCATTGAAGATTATGAAGGCACCTGCTGCCCATTTCCACAGTATGTGGCCTGGGCATTTTGATATGTGCCGTTTGGCACCATACCTCCCACTCTAATGTATTCTAATTGATATATTCTCCCTGCACACACTTAGAATAACTTCTACTAGATCTATAAGCTGGAAGCCGGGAAGAATTCTGCAACCATCCAGAAAACCCATCTCAAAACCATTCTGCCAATTAAAAGTGGCTACTGTTCACACTGCAGAGTACGGCCATCTCTACTCCCACACCTACACTTTGACTGTGCAGTATTCTGAAACAATGGGGGTACCCATGTTGACACAAGATGAACTGTGACAGCACAATCCCACTGCTGTTCCCCCTCATGGTTGTTGGCCTTGGCCAACAGCCATTTCCTCTCTTGGGCTCTGGGTGAAATAATCAGCATAGGGTCAGCATAGCATGGTTGGAGGTCAGTAGTCTTCAGAAAACATGAAGTAAGCTACTCTTCCCTCATCCTCTCAGGGTCCTCATTAGCATCACCCACCACCCCCCTCAGTCCCATCCAGACCCCTCAATACACCTGCTGTCTCCAGGAGCTGGATAGCAAGCCTTTTAAGGCCTTAGTCTACATTACTTTACATTATTTTCTTTACAGCAATGCTCTACCAACCTTAAATAGAGTCATCTCAAGGTTAAAGTCCACTTTACTGCATACTTTTCTATAAGTGGCACAGGGCCATTCGGACGGGCATGGCGCAGCACCCCTGTGACCCCTGCATGATAACTTGAGGCAGGAGGAGGGTCAGCTTGAGACTCGCCAGGTCTACCTGGGGAGACCTCAGCTCAGAAGGAAAAAAGACATGACTGGACCGTATACCAGAAAAACTCACAGACCCAGAAAGGGGATGCCATTCGAAATGTAAATAAAGTAAATATCTAATAAAAACAAAAATGAAAACCAAAAGCAAAACTAAGATGCCTAATTAGGATGCCATCTTGGGGTTTCAGAATCCCAGTGCTATTGACATTTTCATTTGGACAATGCTTCAGTGTGGGAACTTAAGAAACAAACAAACAACAACAACAACAAAAAACAATATCAAAAAAGGAGAGACTGGCTTTGGATAGACCAGTGACCTCTGAAGTTACTTTCCTCATGGAATCAGTTAAAAGCAAACCTCCCTTGTCAGTTATATGGCTAAATATTTATTGGGTAACTTTATCTTATAGTTTTTTGTTGAAAGAAATTGAACAGAGGAGCAGATGTTATATGGGGGCGGGAGAGTGTTCGGATTCTTTACAGTTTTCGACAAGTAGATTTCAGGACCAGTCTTGACAAGGGCTTTGTGTTTGAAGCAGGAAATGAGAGACATTCTGAATATTAGAAGCCAAGACAGAAATAAGCTTGCAGCTACCTAATACATTCTCTCTCTCTCTCTCTCTCTCTCTCTCTCTCTCTCTCTCTCTCTCTCTCTCTCTCTTGTTGTTAATTTTGCTTTTTCGAGACAGGGTTTCTCTCTGTAGCCCTGGTTGTCCTGGAACTCACTCTGTAGACCAGGCTGGCCTTGAACTCAGAAATCTACCTGCCTCTGCCTCCCAGAGTGTTGGGATTACAGGTGTGTGCCACCACCGCCCAGCCTACATTCTCTTAATATAGAGAATTGACCTTCCAAAATCCTTGACGTTTCCCATTCTGGCTCCTCTCCCAAAACTTATGCTTAAATCACTAAGCCTTTAAAGGGGCTGGGATGTGAACAGGGTAGTTTCTGAGGGAGAGATTTTTATTATTATTATTTTTAAAGAGTGTGTGTGTGTGTGTGTGTGTGTGTGTGTGTGTGTGTTGCATGTGTGTTCGTGTTTCTGAGCACATGTGTGCTACGGTGCATGTGTGGAGTTAGCAGACAATGTTTGGCAGTCTGTTCATGTCTTCTACCTCACTGAAGAAGAGTCTCTGAGCCTGCTGCTATGCCTCCTACATCAGGCTTGGTGGCCTGGGGAGATCCTGGAACATTCTCCTGTCTCTACCCACTTCTTGTCTCAGAAATTCTGGGATCACAGATGTGTGCCCCATATTCAAATTTTTTTTTTTTTAAATATGGATTCTGGAGATTGAATCCAGGTCATCAGTTTTGCAGGACAAGTGTTTTAACCTGTCTAAGCTGAATCCCAGGACTCTGAGACTTTTAAGCTACAATAAAATATTTATTTTATTTAATTACCTGGTTTATTTTTTTTGTGCTGGAGATCCAGCCAAGGGTCTAACATATTCCTGGGCAGATGAGGGATTTAGATTACAGGTATGTGCCTCCGTGTCTTAAGAATATAAGCAACCACTTGGTTTCCCCTTCAAAGACTTGATGAGTCAAGAATAAGTTTTGGGAAAGGAGCCAAAATGGGAAACATGAAGGACGTTGGAAGGCCAAGGGAAAGCTTCTGTCTTAAAGAACTAGCCCAAAGCACCCAATACGTGTCGATAAAATACAACAAGAATTCCACATTTACAATAGGTATGTGGAGATTTCAGGGATGCAGGCCACTGAAGTATGAATTCTCTCCTCCTGGAGAGAATTTCTATTTCCATTATCCAGTACATTCAATTCACACCTAGTGATTGGTGATTACCAATACCACACGACAGCCACAGAGGAGTGAGTGGGGTTAGTAGGACTGTGGTCCCAGCTCAGAATGAAAGGTGGCAGACCAGGGAACCTGCATGTATCTGTAGAGGTGTGGCACGACACTTCTCTCCACGGCTCGCTGAAGAGCTTGCTAAAACTGAGGTGTGTGTGTGTGTGTGTGTGTACACGTGCGTGTGTGTACTGTGGTTCAATAGGTAGGTCTGGAGGAAAGCCCAGGGGTCTGTTCCAATAAATTCCTGCGTGAAGTCAGGCCACTTGCCTGTGAACTGCACTTCCAGTTGCAAAGCCTTCAGATATGCAAACCTTTGTAGGGCTTGAAGACTTTCTAAAAAAAAAAAAATAAAGAAAAAAAATACTCTAATGTTATTTCCTACGATGTACTGAAAGCGCCTTAGTAAGTATTTTTCTGAGCTCAGGAAGTACTTCAGCCCGTGGCAGAGCACAGCAGGGGCTGGTGGAGTCACACGAGTGTAGAAGACATGTTGATCACGAGTGAAAGGTTGCATGCTGTGCCACCTGGCTCCCGTATGTGAGGCCAAACTGGTTCAAAAGTCAAGACCCTGGCGTGCACCACTCTATCTGTGCCTGTTATGCCTCCGAGACAGTTCCAGAGAAGGCTGCAATGTGTTCCTAGGCGATCAGCTCAAATGTCTCCTCTCCACAGGCCTGACCCGTTCGTTATTCACCCTCTGAGAACTCTCTGCCGGACAGACTTGTGGCCCTGACTTCATTCAAGTGCATGGCTACACTACCTCTTCTAAGAGCTAAAGCCGCGTCATAGGATCATGTCCTGGCTCCCTTTGCCTCACTGGTTTATGCCCAGAGCCTATAGCAGAGAGAGGGCAGGCGTGAGGATGCTGTTCCATAAATACATGCAGTGGGGCTGCAGAGACAGCGAGAGAGCTGGCTGCTCTCCCAGAGGACCCAGGTTGAATCCCCAGCATCCGCCATGTTGGCTCACCACCACCACCACCACCACCACCTGTAACTTCAGTCCCAGGGATCTGACACCTCTTCTGGCCTCCATGGGCACTGTGGTGGACAGACACACAGGCAGGTAAAACATCCACACACTACGAGAAAAATAAAATCCTAGGCAAATGAATGGTGCGATTAAAAATTTTATTTATTACTTAAAATGATTTATATTTACGTGTGTGTGTGTGTGTGTGTGTGTGTGTGTGTGTCTGTGTGTGTGTGTGTCTGTGTGTGAGGGTGTCTGTGGAAGACAGAAGGAGTCATATTCCTGGAGATGGCTCTCTAATGGGTTGTGAATCATCTGAGTTGGTCCTGGGAACCAACCCCGGGTCCTCTGGAAGAGCAGCCGGTGCTCTTAACCCCTGAGCCAGCTCTGCGGCCTTAACATGCATTCTGCGTGTGCATGCATGCATGCTCGGGACTCACGTGCAGGTCAAGGGACACCTTGCTGGAGCCAGTTCTTTCCTCTCACCATGTGGACCTGGGAGACTGCACTCCAGCTCGCAGGTTTGGTGGCAGGTGCCTTCCTCACGGGCGTCTCACTAGCGCTTGTTCAATGTTTACAAAAGGAAACCAGGCTTAGAATTCCACGGCAAGGGGTTCAGTGGTTAAGAGCCTTTGTCTTTGTATGCGTGTGTGTGTGTGTGTGTGTGTGTGTGTGTGTGTGTATGTGTGTGTGAGTCTACACAATGTGTGTGTGTGTGTGTGTGTGTGTGTGTGTGTGAGATTTTGCACGTCAGATAAATTCCTGTGTGAGGAATCATCCACCCTGGACTCAGGAGTGATCTGCAAGTTAAATTTCAGATGGTGATGATGTTAAAAATACTGAACACCCCCAGCGGAGCCTGGGCGCTGGCATCAGACTAGTGGCCGGAGTGTCCTAGAGAGTCACCCCGAGGGGAGACTGCTATGCTTCACCGACCACTGCAGGGCTGAGCCTGACCTCCCTTCTCAGAAGCCTCACCCAAGATTTACAAACGACATATGGGCGGATAGCAATAATAACAACGAGGGTGATCAGGGGAAGGAGCGAGGGAGGAGGAGTAGGGGGAGGAAGGGGAGGAGGAGGGGAGACAGAGGAGGGAGAAGAAGAGGAAGGGAAAGAGAAGGAGGGGGAGGAGGAGGGGAAGAAGAGGAGGGGGAGGAGGAGGGGAGGAAGGAGGGGAGGAAGGAGGGGAGGAGGGGGAGGAGTGGGGAGGGAGAAGAAGGGAGGAGGAAGTGGAAAAGGGGAAAGGAGGGAGAGGAAGAAGAGGGGGAGGAGGTGGGAGGGGGAGAAGGTGGCGAGGGGTGGCTAGGAAGGTGTGCCCTAAGGGCTGGGCCCTGCTCTAGCTTCTCTCCTCTGACATGTCTATGGTGGAGGGACTGTACCCTTTCCACAGATGTGAAATCAGAGGCCCACTACGGCTAAGGAAATGGCTCCGGCTCCTACACCATGAGGAGAGGGCCTTCAAGTTCAATTTGTTGTAACTGCTGGTCTGTGGCTCCCTGTTTCTCGGCAATGCTAGAAACTATACACAACCCGGGTAAGCCTACCTGCTGCCTTCACTTTGTAATTACTCTTTCAAGTGAAAGGAAGTAGGCGTGAATGTATGTTAAAGATATCTGGGGCTTCGGATGGCTTAGTGGTTAAGAACAGCGACCCAGGTTCAGTTCCCAGCATCCAAACTCCAGTTGCAAGGGTCTAACACTCTCTTCTGGCCTTCACCAACACCTACACATAAATGGTGCATGTACACACACACACACACACACACACACACACACACATACACACACACACACACCCATGCACGCACACATCCCAGATAAATACCTGGCGAGCTGGGTACATAGTTGCTATGGTCCTCAGCATGGCATCAACGGTGTTAATTTTCTTCCTTGAAACATCAGCTACATGGCAGTGTGAGGCTAATCTGAGATGCACGAGAGTTTGTCTCCAACAACCACAACCACAACAGCAGCAGTGGCAATAATAACTCATGGTGCATTAATGTCCTAATTATTTTCACTTAGGCTTGTAGTAGACTAAACATCACATTTTTGCTTAAAACCCAGGCATGCTAAAAGGCCCAGAGGTTTCCTGGTGGTGGAAAAAGCCAGTGGAAGGATAAGAAGATGCCACACTTAACCAAACCGACTCCATCAGTGGTAATTCAAGGTCGACTGTTAAAGAGTATGGGCTTCCTCTGAGAAGGACTGACTGACTAACTCGTCAACTACAAACTAATTTGTCAGGCTTGGTTTCGGTTAAATCCAAGCATGGTAAATTCTAGTTCTACACAGAATGAGACTTTAAGAAAACCAGCACCCCAAGAATAGAGTTTTAAAGCAAAAGTGTCCCAAACCACAGCTGCCTGAGAACTAATTTTCTGAAAATGATCAATCTGAGGACACCACCAACAGAAACGCCTTAGCAATGCTTAGAGAGGGATGAATGTCACAGGGTTGTTTTCTGAGTTGCTAGGCAACACTGGAAAACAACTGTTCTTCTTAGATCAGCCCACAGGGTAGCCCAAGCATATTACAAACTCTAATTCTCATCCTTTGGGGTAGAACTCGCTAACAGGCCCATAGCAACAGGACACACGCCACCTTAGTTCCCAAAGGCAAAGCGGGGGGTCTGTGTGCACTCTGGGACTTTGTCAGCTCCCTCAACCCTCTGGAGACAAATTATCACCTTTCCCTCCTAAAAATCTCACCAAAGCCCAGCTCACTCTCAGGCTCGTTTTCCTACCTGGAAAACTGAGAGTCTTTTGCTCGCACGTACACAGCCCCTGGTTCAGTCCCGTGGCATTCCACAGGCATCCCAGCATTTGGAGGCAGAGGCAGGAAGGTCAGAGGTCAGAGGTCATCTTTGATACATAGGGATTCTGTGTCTTTGTTTCTCAGCTATAGTGTTTCCTAGGAAATGACCATTTGTCTTTCTTCGGGATATACTTACTGACATCACGCTTAGGTAAACCAAACTCTTCCTTTAATACCCTTAATTATCACATCTGCTCTGCAGGGGAGGGGAGGTAGTACATATAGTTCTAAAGTTAATCCCATATATAAATATGTACTTGAATTGTTAGACAAATAAACATCTCCATTTCTGACGTTTACCCGTACGATGTAATACAGTGTAATACAGAGCATTGTTAGAAGTCATTCAAAGGACAACAGACCACTCTGAAATCCTCTATCCAGACACATGGTTATATTTTAATATTCATATGATTCAACATATCTGTATCTCTTATCATTTCTCCAAGTCAGAGTTCTGGGTCAGCCTTGACAAACACATTTAAGCAAGTCCTTGGCAGTCTCCAAGTTATTCTTGAAGCCCTAAGTAACCCTTTGGTCAAACTTGAGGTCAGAGAGGCACATAAAAATTATCTGGACTTTATTTTGTCAATAATAGTTTTAGGTTCACCTCAAATCTGAGGTAAAGGGGCAGAGATTTGTTACTCTCACCCCCATCCCAACCCCTCCAACAATCCCTCGCCACACTGATGAACCTACACTGATAAATAAATGAAGCGTATCTGCATTCTAAACAAACGCCTCCTTCAAGGGCACACTGGCCATGACTTACCTAAAAGCTTAGTGGGCCCAGCACAGCAAAAGCAGCCATGTTCCTTCAGAAGCAGACCCTACTGTGCGGGCCAGGTACGGCATCGTCCCTGAGGCCCTGCTACAGATGCGCCAGCAGCGGCTCAGGAGCCGCCATTTCTAAGCAACCCACACATACTCTGCCTGCGGTGTTTGGGAAGGCAGCTAAAACCGGATCTCACCACACAGCTTCACTCTCAGGGCAGGCTTCGCTTTCTGGCATCTCGTTGGAGTAAGAGGATTCACACGCACTGAGTTGACCCTTAAACAGCAGAAACACAAATCCAAAAAAAAAATCGAACACACTATCTATCGATTTTTTGATTATTCAGGACCAGTCACTTTGGATTCAAACCACTGACCTGGATTGCTTATTCATGAGTGACCGTTCCCTAGGGCAACAAGTCACACAGCCTCCTAGTCCAGAAAGCCATCTGCTGCCCTAGTTACACACCGAAGAAAGAATACATGTCCATAAGAGAGAGCGGACACAATTGTCCCTCACTGTCCTGAAGGCCACAGCTAGCACACATTTGCCATGACCGACTTTCTTCCCCAGACGCGGGAAGGTCAAACTGGCTCCTGCACACAACTAAGTGTGGACACCGATCACTTCACCAGGTCCCGCCCCATGGGCTGTATAGGCCACAGCGCGACTCGGAGGACTGAAGCCAGACAGACAATGCCTTAAAAGATAAGAGCTTCGCCCACCAAGGGGAGACTCCTTTGCTGTGTAAAGCAAACGGTATTCACATATAGCACACAGGTCATGTACATGCAAATGTTTCAACGTGGAACATGCATGTTGTGTCTCTTCAAACGAGTTCTTAGAGGGTCTATGTGGTGATGAGCCAACTGATAGGGCTGTAACACGGTCAAGAAAATCCGATCCATGTATCCTGACAATGTGTTAACGTATTAGGTCACCCTCTGATGAACAGGGTCAACTTATGAAGATGCTAATTTCTTTTAAAACTGATTTTCTTGCTTTTATAAGCATCGATTAGTGTTTTGCCTGCACGTATGTTTGTGGCAGGGTGTCAGATGCCCTGGAACTGGAGCAGTTACAGACGGTCGTGAGCTTAGGTAACAGGAAATATGGCGGCTGCAGCCGAGGCAGCACCCTAGTTAGCCCCTGTGGAGAGAAAACACTACTGTGCTGTGACTGCAAACGGAGAGAGCTCCCACAGCAAGGGTGTTTGATTCAGGAGTCACAAGATGGTTCTGTAAAACACTGGATCGTAAAGCCAGAACGTTGAGTTGGTGTTGCATGACAAGACTCACTGGGTACCACAGGATGGAAACAGGGACGATTTACCAACCAACGGTTGTGGCTGTGTTCCAATAAAACTTTATTTAGGGGTGTGTGTATGTTTATACATTTTAAATGGTTTTCACACGTTCTAAAGTCTTCCTTTGATGTTTGCTTGTTTCCATTTTAATTGAGTATAATTTATGGATAAAAGCTGTATATTCTTTTTTTTAAAGATTTATTTATTTATTTATTATGTAAGTACACTGTAGCTGTCTTCAGACACTTTTTCTTCTCTCTCTGGCCCTGCTTGCTCCAGCCCAAAGATTTATTTATGAAACGTAAATACAGTGTCACTGTCTTCAGACACCCCAGAAGAGGGTGCGTCAGATCTCATTACGGATGGTTGTGAGCCACCATGTGGGTGCTGAGATTTGAACTCAGGACCTTCAGAAGAACAGTCAGTGTTCTTAACCACTGAGCCATCTCTCCAGCCCAAAGCTGTGTATTCTTAAGATGCACGACTGAAGTGGAAGCTTGTGGCTTGTTTGGAAAGCCAGTTATATCAAATGATGGTTTGCTGGGGCACACGTGTGAAAGGATGTCTGGCTAAAGCAGACACACAAGAGACTGTTTTCCTGAAGCAGACAAGGTGAGAAGATGTTTTGCTATAGCAACCACGTGAAAGGACCCATGATGAAGGAGTATAAATATGACCCCACAGACAGTGGGAGAGGAGCACCGAGCCTTGGTTTGGTTTGCTCTGTCTCGTTATTTTTAGCTAATGACTCGCATGTATTGGATCAATTTACATAGCATTGGTGAGGTCTGGTTGCTGTCACCATTCAGAGAAGCTCACCCAAGAACTGCTTGTGAAGTTCCCGTGGCTTCGGTGGGCAAGCCTTGTGGTTTCTTCAGGACTGAACTACAGCTGCTGGTTCATGCGTGGTGTCTGCCTGCCGAGAGGACTGGCTGCAGCTGCTGAGTCGTATTTGGTGTTTGCGATGGGTCTGAACTCCTGACAAAGAAGATTAAGCACACCCCCAAAGAACTACTGCTAAACAGCTCAATTCCCCTATATCCTAATAATTTTTCTCTTCCACTACCTCTGCTGGGTGGTGGACTAGAGGAGAGGTTGAACCCTTATTAAAAGTAGGTTACAAAAAAATTTATGCCCACACATGACTTAATGTTTTGATGTGTGTATCAAAATAAGCAGAACTCCATCACCTCACAGATACGATTGCTTATATTCTGGTTGTGAGCCGTGCCTTTAAGGACTAAGCCACCTCTCCAGCTGTAATGGCTGTATTAAGGCTAGTGTCACAAGGTGGATTGTGACACTGTCTTACTGTATACTGCATTTCTTAGGGTTTCTATAGCTGTGATAAAACACCGTATAGCCATTAAAATGGCAGTGATCTTTATAAGTCCCTATAAAGTTTATGAATTACCTGGGAAGTTACAAAACAGAAACTCCACGAAAGCCCAAAAGGTATTTATTTTCAAGTGTATTTGCTAAAACTATGACTGATCCAAGGAATTAAGTATTTTAAAAAAATGGTACTTGATATACAAAAAACCTCTCACGAATGTTCATGCATGGTTTAACAATCTTACACTGGTAGTTAAAAGCTGGTTCCAAGTTTGACTTTCCCAGGACACTCTGGAGAGTAATCCTGGCTGTGCCCAAACAGTCACACATTTAGCTACAAAGTATCTACCACCTTAGAGTCGTCCTCCCTTCCCCCACCAGTAAGGCATTGATGACTGAATCATGCTGTATTTGCGACACCCCAGCTGAGACCACAGAATAACAAACGCAGCCACAAAAATATGCTGACTCTGCTGTAATGACTGCAAAAGCGAGAGAGAGAGAGAGAGAGAGAGAGAGAGAGAGAGAGAGAGAACAACGCTGACACCATTTCCGCTAACCCACCTAGCGACTACGCCCAGGAGGGACCGCATCAGTTTGAAGCACCTGTGCTTTGAGACTTTCACCTTATTTTCTCTTGCACCACCAGCTAAGAGGAAAGCAAGTTGCCTCGTCAGAAGCAGCCTTAGCCACGGGACAGGGTGGTGAAGATCTCCGGCCGCCAGCTGGCAAGGCCTGCAGTCAGCCGGTGACGACGGAGGAGTCCTGAGCTTGCTTGCTAGCCCCAGCAGAGCGTTGCTTAAGCTGTGCAGAGCACGACTGACGAGCCCACTGTTACTTTCCTGGGGCCCAGGGCCCGAGCCACCCTCCTTAGCCGTGCTTGGGTCCCTGCACCCCAGAAACTGTGAGAGAGGAGACGTTCATTGCTATCTTAAGCTGATAAGTTTTAGGGTACCTTCTTATGCACTAGTTGATAGCACACACATATGTGTACAGGCAAATGACTAAGATAGACTCAAAAATAGATTCATATCTATCTCTGGGTTGTAGGGTCATGGGGACCACTCCTGCTTCAAATAATATTGGCAAAAGCTCTTTCTTTCTTTCTTTCTTTCTTTCTTTCTTTCTTTCTTTCTTTCTTTTTTTTTTTTTTGAGACAGGGTTTCTCTGTGTAGCCCTGGCTGTCCTGGAACTCACTCTGTAGACCAGGCTGGCCTCGAACTTAGAAATCCACCTGCCTCTGCCTCCCAAGTGCTGGGATTACAGGCGTGCGCCACCACCGCCCGGCAAAAGTTTTTTTCTTATATTCAGGAGATTAAAAAAAAAAAGAAAAAAGAACACAGAACCAAGATAGATCATAGAATATTAACAACAAACAAACAAACAAACAAACAAACAAACAAACCAAACAACCCTAAAGATTAGGAGAGCCAATTTTAGCTCCCATGACCTTTAAATTAAAACAAAGCAAACCACACTTAGAGGGGTTGCTCAGGGGTTCCTGCTTACCCAGCTTCTGGTCAAACCGCCATGCCGCGACATAGGCATTGTGCCTCAGACTGCTCGGAGTGGCCAGGGGCACAGTGACATAGATGGGTCCGTCCACCAGCACCGGCGTCCCGTTACCGCTGAGTAAGTGCACACTGACGGCCGTGGCGGGGGTCAAGTCATACCTGGTGCTGTTTCCTGGAAGGAAGACAACATGCTCATCACCTGCACAGAGGGCCCGGGGCTGCAGAAACCCTTCAAGGAAAACAGTCTCTACTGCCTCGTGCTGAGTAGAGTCTCCAGTGTGCCGGGCTTTGTTGGTATCAGTAATCCTCACCCCCACAACGTCACAAGGCAGTTCAAACCCACGGTTTACAAAGGAACAGGGTTGTCTGCAGCAGAAGCTGCCCAGAGGACATATGCTAGCTAGCAGAGCTGGGTCCCGGCTCAAGTCTGCCGGCTGTAGCACACTTGTGTACCTCCTTTAAAGGTAAGATCTCACCCTGTGGCCCCGGGACTCACCGCCACCATGCCTCAGTTTCTCAAGAACTGAGATTACAGTCGTGGTGGAAAAGACTTTTCTTTCTTTTTTTCTTTTTTTTTTGGTTTTTTCGAGACATGGATTCTCTCTGTAGCCCTGGCTGTCCTGGAACTCACTCTGTAGACTAGGCTGGCCTTGAACTCAGAAATCTGCCTGCCTCTGCCTCCCAAGTGCTGGGATTAAAGGCGTGCGCCACCACTGCCCGGCAACACTTTTCTCTAGCGTAAGAGAAAGAACTCTGGGGAAGCTACAGAAAAAATAGGTTCACAAAATAAGCTCTTTGCATATATATCGTAGGCATGTCATCTATAGCATATATAATATACATACCAACAAGTCAGTGCCCTGAAAAACTATTTTAGAGACTGTTTTAAATATCAAATTTCATCAAGGATTGCTTCAAAATATTAACCGGTTCTACCAGAGGCACAGCTCTGAAACATAGATGTGAAATATGTGTGTATTGTTTTAGCTGCCGTTGTTATTTAAGGCAGCTAAAGGTCTGTTTAAAATGACCTTGATATGCCAATTACTCTCCATTAGGGACCATTTATCCGAGCCGGCACTTTAATGACTGTATGCAGATAAATTAGAGAACGCACATAGACATGATATTTATACACTTATGCAATCTATTTCAGAAATTTCTTTATTGGAGTATGATATCACGCAAAATACATTATCATAATTCACATCTTTGCCTTAATAGGTCGAATTTCTTAGTGATAAAAATGGTAGGGCAATTTACAAGACAGGATCTGTTGTATAATGCTGTTTATGATTTATTGACTGCTAATATTTCTATTCATACTAACCTTACTATTAGGCAAAAAGTCAGACTACAGTTACATAAAGCACGTACAAGCACGTGCTTCCTAACACACCTATCTGAGCTCATGCCAACCTCCAATTTGGACTAAGAGTAAACATTCAAAGCAAATCAAGCGAACGTTACAGTTTCAACAATGCTTTAACAGCTACGTCCCCCGCGGAGTGATTTCGAAACAACAGTGGCCGCTGTGCATCCATCTCTTTCTCCATGACAGCAAAGGCTTGTTAACAGATTTCCTCAAAAGATGAAAGTTGGAATCACGGATTCAAAGTGAGGTATCTTTTAGTTTAGAAACCATTTTATTTTGGGATAAGAAAGCTAGAGGCCAGGATGCTTCACTGGAAAATACCCCGTGGGTCAAGACATACATATGCCCAAAGCTTAAAGGTGCCAGGAGGGCAAAGCCAGGCCTCCCATGCACTGCTCCTGGCCACACCCGAACCTTTCAATCAGACAGGATTTAAACGCCAGAGTCATCAGGCGACCTCCTGGATGCTGTATATACACTGCAGACATAAGGTTTCCAAGTAGGACTTATTTATTTTGTTAAATCCCATGCAGGAGGTTGGTAGACACCTCCTGTAAATAGGCACATAGACAAGTTCTAGAAAAGCGCCTCTCTTCTTCTTTCCCGGTGTCCTCACATTCTCTTTCCTCTCCATCTTGCATTTCCCCGATCTAGGGAGATGGGTTTGTAGACAGATGCCCCTGCCAAGTTACTCCCTTCCTACCTTATCGTCCCGACTCAGATGGAGGGCAGGTGAGGGACCCTCCTGCGTGCATGGCCGGATACTCTCACCTGCCTAAGTTGGGAAGTGAGCTCTACAGAAACGAGCAGGTTAGCCAAACGCAGCCTGCTTCAGCGTCCTGTCCTTACAGCCGCGGTGGGCATGGCGCTGCTTGCAAGCTCCTAGAGCACTGGGGGGGGGGTGAGCCACTGCTGGGGATGCAAGGCCAGTTGGGCTACAGCGTGGGGCCGTGACGAGAGAAAAAGGAAGAGGACAGAGGAAAGCAGGAGGGAGGAAAGGGAGAAAGGAGAGGGAGGAAGAGAGGCAGGAGAGGAGGGAGGGAGGGAGGGAGGAGGACATGCTGGCCTCACCTCTGCTTTCTGGCGGTGCTTCTTGCTCCATCATGCCACCCCCTTGCCACTCCCTTGACCCTCCGCCTACCGTCTGCTTCCTTCATGTTGGACAGATTCAAATTTAGAGGCCTAGATTCTTTCTCTTCCACATCTTGTTGTGCAATTCCTATCACGAGTAAGTTCTGTTTGAAGCTAGGCTTTCCTTCCTGTTTTACCTCAACGTCACCTGGTCCTCCGTGTCCAGGCAAAACCAGGGGTCCGGCCAACCGGGGTGAGGGAGGGGCAGGCACCACCGGATGGGGTCCACATAGGTGAACTGGTCGTTTATAACAAGACGGGTTCCACTCAGCCCCCTCGGAGTCTCTCTGTCCACGTGTTTAAGTACCAGGATGAAATATGACGTTCTCTGAAGTTCAAAAGTTGGGTGCCACTATACTTCTATGTAAATATTTAGAAGCATAAAAAAAAACAAAAACATATCCTAAATTCAAAACACTTCAGTTTCAGGCATTCTGGATAAAGATGGTCATTTGCCATCAAATAGATGTGTAGCGATCATCTGTAGTAAAGTTTCTTGGAAGGAGGCTATCGGTTGAGGAGCCCGGAGAGTCCTCGTTGAGGTCCTCGCAGGCTCCATTCAGCTTTCCTGATGAAAGGGAGCGTCCTCAGAAGCACAGCCGAGGAACGGCCTCGCGCCTCTGAGCTCACTCACAGGCCCTGTCCCTCTTCCAGTAACACTTGAATAAATTATGAAACCGGAGAAGTCCGGGGACACTGAGCGCAAAGGCACAGGACGATTGATTTTTTTTTCCAGGAGCATGTTTTACTTTAAATTCAGTCTATTTCAGAGGGAAGAGAAAGGTTGGAAGGTGACATTGAGCCGCTTCTCCGGTGACGTAATTGATTAGTTGCCTGTGAGAGAGGATCAGAGTTTCCCTGAGACCTACTAGGAAAGGGAGCCAGCCAGTGGTGTATCCGTATGTATTGGGAGATATCGGAGCCCAGCTCCACCGGGCAGAGTGAGCTGGGGGCACAGTGGGTCACTGCTGGCCTCAGTGTAGTTCGTGACGGGCGCTTGTTTGCCCTGTATTCACGTTCTGTCTCTCATACAGGCCAAAGGCTCTGCCACCTAGCATCACCACTGTCTCAGTCAGGGTGTCACTGCTGAGAACAGACACCATGACCAAGGCAAGTCTTATAAAGGACAACATTTAACTGGGGCTGGCTTTCAGGCTCAGAGGTTCAGTCCATTGTCATCAAGGCAGAAGCATGGCAGCATCCAGGCAGGTGTGGTGCAGGAGGAGCTGAGGGTTCTACATCTTTATCCAAAGGAAGCCAGGAACAGACTGGGATCTAGGAGGGAGATCTCCAAGCCCATCCCCGCAGTGACACACTTCCTCCAACAAGGCCACACCCTCTAATGGTGCCACTCCCTGGGACGAGCATATACAAACCATCACAGCCACCTTCTGGTCAATTTAAAGGAAGAAACCTTTCTTGAGATAGGAACCACAGATGGAGGAAAAGCAATACACCATCAGGTATCTTCACCTCCAACTAGAAACTTGGTCACAAGTTACAGAAATGGATGAGATGTTGGAGGTGTACGAGCTTTTCGGATTCACCAGTTTATCCGAAGTCTTGGAAAATTATGAAAGTTTTAATGCAAAGTGTCCCTGGGAAGTACAATAATATATCTAATTTAACTCTAGTGGCTGCTTCTCAATTTTATGCTATGACTAAAACCTGAAAGGCAATAAAGGGGACCAGGAGAGAGAGGGAGAGAGAGGGGGGAGAGGGAGAGGGGGAGAGAGGGAGAGGGGAAAAGAGAGAAAGGGAGAGATGGGGGGAGAGAGAGGGGGAGAGAGAGGGGGAGAGAGAGGAGGAGAGAGGGAGGGAGAGAGGGAGGGAGGGAGGGAGGGAGGGAGGGAGTGAGAGAGGGAGGGAGAGAGAGAGAGGGAGGGAGAGAGAGAGAGAGAGAGAGAGAGAAAGGCTGACAGAATTCCAAGACCTGGAGCCTTTCCTGCAGGAGGTGGAGGCCTGAGGATCATGCTGCACCCAGGAGGAGGGAGGTTCAGGCTTTGGTCTTTCTCTGATAAGGAACTGTCTCTTCTGCCTGGTGGCTTTTGGTTTCTCTGATCTTATAAATTCTGTGTCTTGTCAGAGTAGCGATGGCGGCTGAGCTGACCCAGCGGTCTGCCAGAAGATTCCAAATCCACCCCAAAGCCTGGCTCCTCCCGGGTTGCCTACAGACAGCCTCCCTTGGAGACCTCTCTAGACAAGGGGGTGGAGCGTCCGACAGAGAGGGAGGGAGACAGGGGTGAAAGCTGATGACCGCAGACGGAAACAGCGGTGCCCACACCTGGGGGCTCCGTCTACGGTGGAGCATGGAATGTCACTTGCTCATCCCTAGATGTCCCTGGAACCAACCCTTCCCACCCTGGCACAGGTGAACGGGGGCTGCTGGGTGTCTCTTGCTGGACGACTGGGTGAGGCTCTCTGGAGAAAAGTACACTAGGCAGAGATCAGAGGAGCAGAAACCCTGCTACTCATCTCTTGCTTAAAAAACAAAAAAAACCCTATAATTTCAATTGAACCGAAATACTTAGTCCAACCGATGAAAGCTCAGAGAAGGTCCTTCAGGCCCCTGGCACGCAGTGGAGGCTCACGGAAGCCAATTTGCAAAGATGCCCTTGTCTATTGGTGCAGACTCAAGGTCTCCGTCAGCTGGGGAAGGGTGACCCAGAACCTGGATGGTGGAGGCCGGGCTCCGTCTCTGCTCACTGTGACCGCCTCTTGCCACAGCCAGAACTCACAGAGAAAGACTAAACCCCAGAAGGCGCACCCAGAGAGAGCGGAGACTCGCATTACCTGTCCCGTTTCCATCCAATCCTCGCAAATAAGGGAAGCTGTCCACTTCTGTCGGGGAGCTGGCCGCGGTGAGGAACGCCGTCAGGTCGCTGTAGCTGGTGTTCTCCGGCAACCTCAAGGCCCGTCTCTGGAACTGAACTCGAGGCTGTGGCCGGGCACCTGTGGGAATCAACCTCTGAGTTACCTCCCCGAGGAGGAGTCGTCTCCATTTCAGAAAATGCCAAGCCATGAAAGGCTCTGCCATTCCTCCCCACCCCCACGCCGTCCCACATGGCACGCCATCCCTCATTCATCCAGGACGCGGGGATGTGACAACATGCTATTATGGGGCGAGAAATAATAGCCCATTGTCACATGTGTTTTGACACAGGATGTTATTTAGGTTTTGAACAAAAAGCTTTTCCCAAGTTCTATTTGCGACCAGTCTTTTCCACTGTGTGGCGTTTGGCTCTGGACAGGGCAACGTTTTGTGAGAGTCTGAGCAAACCAAGCAAGGAAACAACAATTAATCTCCTTAGACAAGCAATGCAAGAGCGAAGCTTTGATACGGCTATAAACCCATCCTCCAGCTTCCTGGAAGAATCTTGTTCAGTGGCACAGACCAAACGGAAGCTGGACAAGGGGCTGTGATAGGCAGTCCTGGGAAGACGTGCAAACAGGAGCCCCCACCCTCCACCCCCCCCACCCCCCAGGATGGACAGCTTTCTTCCAGTGGAAGCTGCTGTGTAACACTGGCTTTGTTCCTCTGAAATGCTTCCCGCTGGAGACAGAAGATGATGCAGACATAGCAATGCTACAAAGTAGTCTCCTTTCCCCTGCTCAGTCCCTTCCTGTGAACACTGGTGTGGCCCGGGCAGCTGCCATGTCACTTGACGCATTACCTTTCTTCAGGTGTTCCTAGGACCCCAAAGGCTGAACCTACCTTTACCTAATGTGGTGATGACAGTCACCAGGCAGGAAGGTCAGAAGTAGTTTTGCACAAACCTGGCAAAGATGTCCTTAAAATTAAAATCACGTATCTGCAGCCTGGGTTGCCTTCGTTCTGCTATGCTGAGCAAAGGGCTTCTTCTACCTCCCCCTGCAGAACACGGAGGTCCTAGAGCACTGGTCCCACCCAGAGATGAGGTCTCTAAACAAACGCCAGGGTTCCCTTTGACTCTGGATGGGAGCACTTCCAGGGAAGGGAGTGTGACAGATTCCTAGAAATGTTCTGTGTGTAACGGGAGTTTCCACAAAACTAAGGAAGTCTTCCTATGGTAAGGTCACAGTGACCAAAGGGCTTACGGCCATTATCAGGAGCTGGCTTTCTGGGCCACACTTGGCTGTATATGGCTGGTATGGGAGATCATCACCGTGTTCCTTCTATTTGCTCAAAGCCACCAATCATTCCTACCCAAAGGCCAGTAAAACAGGTTCAGTCCCAAAGCCCAGGGAACCAGGACCCTAAGTCTCAGCCCCCCCCACTAGGGTCCCCTCTTAGATACATCCGTCAGTCTAAGGCAGGTTACCCATGGCCTGTCTTCATCTCTGAAACAAAGTGCCAGCCTCCACGGATCCCCTTACGTTATCATCTCTTATTTCTTCTGAACTCGGCTGTCTCTTTGGTTCACACTGAATCTGAATCCCTCAAGGACTCTTCTGGTGCCTCGGGCCTAGCCAGGGGCTGTCTGCTCTCACCGTTTTACCCACTCGGCTGCACAGGCTGCCTGCAGAGTCTGTTCTCCATTTCCAGGGAGCGCTCTGAGGTGAAAGGTCAAAGTCTCCCTTTTCATCTCCTCATCTTGGCTGCGCGGGATAATTTTTTTCCCCCAGTATGGCCAATGGCAGCTGCTGATGTTCAGAGAATGCGTGGCCACGAAGGCGCCAAGGTCTCACAATCAAGAAGAGCGGAGAACCCAGCTGACATGAGAGAAAGTGTGGCGTATCTATATATGACAGGGCCAAGATGGGGCTGGACTTGAGGAGGGTAGAGAGAGACGGCGGGATCAAGGCCGGGCGTCCGAGCACAGAGTAGGATGGATGGCTGTGTCCCTCCCGCCTCGGAGTAACCCTGGAGATGGGAGGCTGAGACTTGTCTGCAGGCTTCTGACCGTGAGAAGTAGGAAGTGACGCAGACAGGAAGATGGAGGCCGCTAAAAGGCAGGAGGAGATTCACCCAATCCAGGACATACGTCCAACGAGGACCTAGGGATCTACCCTAGGACCCGGAGAACCACAGAGCTCAGGGACTTTGGTGCCTCATTACGATTCACTCTCTCATCCGTTCCCATCTCTGGGACAGACATGCGCACTACAAGCCCTTGGATGGGAGAGCCATCCCTCTCGCGTCTCTCCCCCTGCCCCATCATGTTTCCTCTCTTCCCTTCCTTCCTTTGTACGGGAGAACCTGGGAACTCACCAGACATCCAGGGCCATCTGTGGTAGACACAAAGTGGGAACACATAGGAGGGTTTTGTTGGGTCAGGCTTGGAAGAACAGGAAGTGTTGTGTCCAGTTGGCAAGACACAGATGCCATCTGCGGAGGGACCCACGCACCCTCAAGGACAAGTACGGGCAAAGCCTCTGATTGGTGACATGGCACAGAAGATATCTGCGGAATCTAAGGGTATATATATAGGCCATGGTAGGCTGCAGTATAAACAAGGTCTAAATGGACATGCGTGGGCCTGGGGTAAGACGCTGTGCTCTTCAACCTGTCGTTGCTTCATGTGATTGTCTGGGATCAGGACGAGAGGGGACCAGCCTGCCTGTCACAGGTGGCTGCTTCTCAAGCCATAAGCACCTCTCTTTGCAGACTTAAGGCCACATCCTCCTTTTCCAAATGCGTACGTCCCGATACACTGGAAGCAGCAGGTCACCTACTTTTTCTTTCTGCGTCACTACATCTGTTTTCCCACCCTCTTCTGTTCTTTTCATCCAAGGTCAAACCAAACCCCTAGCCTAAGTTCTGTTTTCTTGTGTATGGCGTGATGAACCTTTACCAACTGTTTGCGCCTCTGGCAACAATCTCTGTGTCTGTCGGTGTTTCCTCCTCCAGCAGTAAGCACACTCATGTCTTCCCTGCCTAGAAAAGAGTCACAATCACACGTGACTTTCACTCTGTAATCCCTATATGTGAATGCTTGTCTTCTTCCGTTCAGCCTTCAGTGACATGGCGGTCACCCACAACACATGATGCCAAGGACCACCGTATAATCTGCAACCCATGACCTCTTCCTCTCAGCCTTCACCCCCTGACCTCTTCACAACAGGCCACAGCGTTTGCCAGCCTCACCCACGAGTCCCCTCTTTCTTGGCATCCATCCTTGGCCTCTGGTTTTCTCCAGACTCTGCGTTTCAGACAAACCCCTTCTCTCTCCTTCTGCCCCCAGACGAGACAGCTCAAAGGCTGCTATCCATCGTCTCTGCGGTCCCTCCCCACTCCTAGGATCCCTCTTTATATCCACAGTCATTTCCAGGCTGGGCATCTTGCCTGAGTCCCACATTGGCATTTCCCTGACTTCTGGATAGCTTTACCCAGACTCCATCTAAGACTTCTCTAATGTGGCCATATTCTGTCCAGCGCCCAGTTTCACTCCAGACCAACATCTCTTTCCCTTTCTAATATCTTACAGAGTCACTCATGTGCCATGACTGGCCATCGCTCCTTGGCTAACATTCCCCCCATTCCGACCCCACACTAAGGACCTACGGACAGACCACCCTTTGCCTCAACCGTCTCCCAGCCTCCAATCTCAATCTCTTTCTCCATTCAGCTATGGCCCCGCTGACTGCTTGGAGGTACCATTCTGACCACGTGTTTTCCAGGCTCGGGAGACGTCAGTCTCCACCACTGAGCCAATACATGTTGATAAACAACGTTCAAATTAAGTGGATCAAGAAGGACTCAAACTACTACTCGCATACCTAGAGAGGCAAATCAATGCCTCAGAACCTATAAACAGAAAACCTGTTGGGAAGAAGGAATTCCACCCTGGGTGAAGAAATTAAAACCCAGAGGTGTTAAGTAACCCGGTCGACATCAGTGTGCTTGGAAAATATAGACAACTTTTACATTTGACACCCCTTCCTATCACAACACGTCCATCTCAAAATAGAAGCTCTATTTATGATCGAGCCGCCTCCATCCACACGGCTGGCTGCTTGTGTGGTCTGTGTATGACAGCCGAGGAGGAGGCTTGCCGTGGCCATGGTGCCTGCACTACGTATGTGGTCATGCTTGTCCTAAGTCAGCAACTACCTCTCATCTCTGTCTATATCATTCAAATCATCTCAAAGTCTGCCTTCTCTGCATAGCCTCTCTCAAGCCCATCTAAAGTTCTAAGGTCTGTCTGTGTGTTTCTCATGGTCTCCAATCTCTCTGTGTCTTGTATTACATGTATTGAATGCTGTACTTCTTGATCTGAGGGACAGTGAGAAAAAGGGTGCTCACTGTGTATCTGCTACTCAGTAACTCCTATGGAACTGAGTGTGTTGAGTCACATCTGCAACTTGCTATGTTTCAACAATGCTGTGTCTTAATTGAAACTAGATTAGACCATTAACAGTCTGGGGTCAGAAATTCTTTGCTGGGTGGTTGCCCTGTGGATATTAACCCATTGATTAGCAGTCCTGATTTCTACCTATCAAATACCAGTAACAGTCAGCAAGATGTGACAATCCCAATGGTCCCAGACACTGCCAAGTGTCCCAGGATATGTGAAATTACCACAGTAAAGAACACCTTGTTTTATATTCTATGAATCTTCATAACTTAAGCGACTCATATGAAGAGTTTTATATGGAGTCTTATGTCATAGTGGACACATGATATATAAACAGGAAAAAGACAAAACCTTTGTATTCCTGAAACTCAAGAGGAAAGGGGGCAGAGAGCGAAATGGCTTGATTATCAGATGAGAGACGTCCTAGAATAAGACAGAAATACAAGATCAACTTTAATGGCACATGAGTGACTGCATGGAAGGAAGTTCCCTCCGTGGCTCCTGACTGGAAGGCTGTGGAGAGGCAGAAGAGAGTGGACAGCAGGTAGGAAAGCGCAGAGATTCGAGATAGCCCATCACACATGGCAAGACTGAGGATGCGTATGTGAGTTAGGGCTAGGGTTGGGGTTAGGGTTAGGGTTAGGGTTAGGCTTAGGGTTAGGGTTAGGGCTAGGGCTAGGGCTAGGGCTAAGGTTAGGGTTAGGGTTAGGGTTAGGGTTAGGGTTAGGGTTAGGGCTAGGGCTAGGGCTAGGGTTAGGGTTAGGGTTAGGCTTAGGGTTAGGCTTAGGGTTAGGGTTAGGCTTAGGGTTAGGGTTAGGGCTAGGGTTAGGGTTAGGGCTAGGGTTAGTCCTAGGCTTAGGGTTAGGGTTAGTTTTGGTGTCTACAGCTCAAACCTTGGCCCTTTGTTGGCCTGCAGGTTATGGATGTCCAGGGTGGCAAGAATTTAAGGACGAACCTATTGTGCAGAGGCTCAGGTGAGGGTTACCAAGAGAGGCAGTGACACCGGGGTCAACACAGAAGAGAGATAGTGACACCGGGGTCAACACAGAAGAGAGTCAGTGACACCGGGGTTAACACAGAAGCGCGGCTAGAGTTGAAACTACTTTCCGCATAGTAAGTAAACAGGGAAGTGAGACCCCATGACAGAAGCTGAGATGAAATGGTAGGGGCTGACGCGGTGTGAGGTGCAAGGAGGAAGACACAGTAGAGTGTGAAGCCGGGGAGAAGTCTGGCAGGACGCCATCAGAGATGTGGACCTGATGACCCCATGCTCTGGAACTGAGCAAGAGAATTCGGAAGATCTGCACGAGGCCAAGTTTAGGGGAGCTTCGTGGCGTGTGTGTGTGTGTGTGTGTGTGTGTGTGTGTGGGGAGGCTTGGGGTGATTGGCTTTTTCTCACAGTTTGAGAGGGAAAGGAAATGAGGGTGCTGCCTGAAGAAAAAAACTGGAATGTAAGAAAAGTTTCTCTGTTAAGGTCGACATCTTGAGTAAGAAGGCAAAGGGGTGCTGGTGGCGGAGTCTGCACGCACGGGAACAGGCCAGAGAAAGGGCAGCAGGATCTACCGGGGATGTGAAGACCCTCACGGCAGGACAGGGAAGCCGTGAGAGGCGATGCTGTCACCGCGTACAGGAGGAACAAGAGGAGAACCGAAGACATCGTTCTCTGGGAACTGTATTTTCCCTCTGAAACAGGAAGTGAGGGGATGATGAGAGTGTGGCCATGTGCAGTGGGCGAGATTCCCAGGAGGTGCTTTGTGGAACAGAAAGAAATTGTCCGGAGAACAAGAAACTTCACGGGGGTGGGGCTGTGGGAACTGCAGGACGGGTTCAGTCTGGTCTCCTTTATTTCTTACCATCTTTTAAAAAGTATGTGTTTGTGAGTGTAGCCACAGGTATGTGTGTACCCCAGCGTGGATGTGGAGGTCAGAGGGTAGGTAGCCTTGGGGGTCAGTGTGCACACAATGTGGAGGTCAGAGGGTAGCCTTGGGGGTCAGTGTGCACATGTGGAGGTCATAGAGTAGCCTTAGGGGTCAGTGTGCACACAAAGAGGTCAGAGGATAGCCTAGGGTGTCAGTGTGTTTGTGTGGAGGTCAGAGGGTAGCCTGGGTTGTCACTGTGTACATGTGGAGGTCAGGATAGCCTTGGGTGTCAGTGTGCACATGTGGAGGTCAGAGGGTAGCCTGGGTTGTCAGTGTGTACATGTGGAGGTCAGGATAGCCTTGGGTGTCAGTGTGTAAATGTGGAGGTCAGAGGGTAGCCTGGGGTATCAGTGTGTAAATGTGGAGGTCAGAGGGTAGCCTGGGGTATCAGTGTGCACATGTGGAGGTCAGGATAGCCTGGAGTGTCAGTGTGTAGATGTGGAGGTCAGAGGGTAGCCTTAGGGATCGGTGTGCACATGTGGAGGTCAGAGGGTAGCCTTGGGTGTCAGTGTGTAGATGTGGAGCTCAGTGGGTAGCCTGGGGTATCAGTGTGCACATGTGGAGGTCAGAGGGTAGCCTGGGGTATCAGTGTGCACATGTGGAGGTCAGGATAGCCTGGAGGTCAGTGTGTAGATGTGGAGGTCAGAGGGTAGCCTTGGGGGTTGGTTTTTGTCTTTAGCCTTGTTCGTCTGAGACGGTCTTGTCATTTAGTTTCCAGGCCAGGCTCCTGCTTCCGAGCTTCTGGAGAGCCTGTGGTCTCCTCCCACAATCCCAGTGGGACACAGCACAGACTGAGTTACCGTGCCGGGCTCTTGGATGAGTTCTGGCGGCCCGCACTCACGCCCGCAAGCTTTGTGGCAAGTACCCTGCCCAGTAAGCTAACTCTGCAGACCCCCACCCCCCAGCACCTTGGGATTTGCTTCTGGTTTCTTCCCTGAACCTGTCTCCAGAAGATTCCAACTGATCTGTTCTTCAGCAATGCACGCAGAACTCTCTAGGAGAAGAACCTACCAACGCCCTCTCATTTCATTCTTTTATCCGTCTTGATGACGAATCAGAAAGAAATCCGCCGGTTGTGTAGCTTATGTTTGCAGACACGCTCACTACTCTGCCTACCCTGATGAGAACTGTGGGGTTTATTTTTGATTTTTGTTTTGTTTTGGCATTTAGGGTTAGAAATTACATAAATACCATCTAGTGTATCTACAGAGAAGACAAGTGGATAGTACTTTATATTTTTTAGCAAAACTCTCGCTAATGATTTTATTTGGATGTAATTATGTTAAGCCTTGGATTGACATTTGACGCAGGCATCTGGGGACAATGGCCTCTTTCTCTTTTCGTCCCGGGTATCCTGGTATCCATCTCTCCTACGGCCTTTATTCTGTCCACGGTCTTCCTTGACTGCCATGACACATGACCTTGCACACAGCTGGCAGGTCGGGAACCACCATCAAGCTTAGGAACCCTCCCAGGTGGGGCCGGCAGGTCAGGGCGTCTGAGCACGCTCCTAGGCAACCTGCTTAGAGTGCTGCTTCTGAGCAGGCAATACTTTATAGCCACGGAAAAATGACATAAGCAACAGATGGGACCCGCCAGAGGATAAAACGCGCTATGTACCAACCACAAATTCGGCATCACGCTGGCTTTGCAAAAATGGAACTGGTTCAGCAAACGATGGCCAAGATCCCTATTTCCTCAGCTAGCGATGGCCTTCCTTCCAGTAAGGAAAACGCTTTGGATACGGTAAAATGATGCACTGTTAGTACTGCCCTGCCTCGACTTTGTTGAGATGAGAAACAGCATACTCACATCTTTCAAGCTCATGGAGGAGGATAAGTTATAAAATTCATCAAGTAGCTGTAATGTTAGGAGGCAGGTATGGGCCTGAGACTACAGAAAGGAAGAAATGGTTCTCAGGTGGCTTCTGATTAGATGTAGGATGCAGGGGGGTGGATATATACTGATCAATTAATTATAACAAAGCTATTTGAATGTATTTTAATCCCCCTTCTCTCTCTCTCTCTCTCTCTCTCTCTCTCTCTCTCTCTCTCTCTCTCTCTCTCTCTCTCACACACACACACACACACACACACACACACACACACACCGGTGTTAACTGTAACCTCTGCCCTAATTCACTTGAATAAAGAAAAGAAAGCAATCCATGAAGAAAGTATCTACATGGGAAGCACAAGGAACAGACGGAGTTCGATTAGCCATTTGTTTCCTTAGTTATTCAACAGCTCATTGGGTACCTGTCAAGAAGCAGGCGCTGGGCTTGGGTTTGAAGAAACCAAGATGGTGATACAACAATTTAGCCGATGAGGAAAGGTGCATGTGACAGTTAACTGTGCACACACTGTGATCTGTAGCTTTGTGGCACTGTTTTAGGGGGCGAGGGACCCTTTAAGAGGTTGGGTCTGCCTGTAGGAAGTGGGTTAGGACTTGAGAGGTACAGCCAGCACGCTCTTCAGGAGAGTTTGGTTTGCAGCCTGCCCTTGCCGCGAAGGGAGAGTTTTAAGACCGTGTGGGCGATGGAGTGGGATGTCCCGGATGGGAAGGAGCAAACCAAACCGAACTGGGCTATTAACACAGTCTGTGCAGATGGACTCTCAGTAGACGGACAGGCCCGTGAGACAGCATCTAGAGGAGTGAGACGGCAACCAGGAAGAGAAAGGACCAGAGCTTGGCCCCAGGAAGACCAAATCAGCAGTCCAGTGTATGACAGACCCGGGGTGGGGGTGGGGGTGGGGGTGGGGAAAGAAAACGCTCAGGCAGGAAGTGCAGCTTCTCAATGGTGTCAGCCCCGCCCCTGATGCAGTGACTGCAGAGCAGCATGTGGGCTGCAGCACCTGCAGAGATCCACCCGAGTCCGTGAGCACAGACGGGTGACACATGGGCAGCAGGAAAGAGCACAAGCGTGCAGGCACAGGGCCTGGGAGTGGGAGTGGGAGTGGGAGTGGCAGGTGACTCAGCCCGGGGAGCCAGGGGAGCCATGACTGGGGTTTGACTCATGGAGGTCTGAAGGGGCAGCTGAGGGTCGCACGGAATGCTGCCTAGGGAGAAGGCGACTGTTCACAGACAGTGCACGACAGGGACTCTGGGGTTCCTCGGGGCGCTTCCCAGAGACACACAAGACAAGAGAGCCAGGCGTCAAGGCTGGTGGGTGACAAGAGGCAGTCACAAGGAGCCCAAGCAACCAGGACAGAATCCAGTGTGACTGTTTTTTCTGCACCCTACAGAAAAAGAAAGGACCAGAGCTTGGCCCCAGGAAGACTCAATCAGCAGTTCAGTGGGTGACAGACACAGGGGGAAATGAAACACTGAGTCCTGGCAGGTGTGAAATCCACAGGACCGAGGACAGCGAAGAGGAGATTTTTCACACGGCATGGAGGAAATATGGGCCCAGGAACCTGCTTCTTCAGGAAACTCACAGGCTTCAATGCCTATCCCAACCCTAGCTCGTAACCAGCAACAACTTCAGGGTGACTGTAGCAGTCACCATTAGCTTAGGGCTAGGGAAACCATGTAGCCCTGAGTGGGAGTGGGGGGGGGAAGAGAAGGATTTTATTGATATACAATGAGAAAACCAATGAAGAACTAAAGATGGCTGACACAATTGCTCTAATTTTAGTCTTATGAGGACCAAACTGCAGGTTCGGCGAGGGTAGGAATACACCATTAGTCGAAACCTTTTGCAGCACTGGGGGTGGGGGTGGGGGAGGGGACACGGGCATGCCGTGTTGACACTAAGGATGGAGAGGAAGCTAAGCAAAGTTCAGCGTGACCAACTACAGCATGTGTTCACCCCATCTACGGAGACAGAAGTTCTAGTAATTATACACTTCAAGAGCTCAATGTGTACATGCTCGGTAGCTATCCGAGATGACATGCGTAACAGTCAGCTGCTGCTGAGCCCCCACCCAGGAGGCCCAGCTCTTCCTTGAAACAGGGAACTAGAAGTAATCAATATCTAGAAAATACTGACACCAGGGTCTAGAAAAGGGAAGGGTGTTGTGGGGGGGGGGAGACCAAAGAAGCTACTAGAGTTTCCTCAAAGAGTGACCAAGAGTCAATCAACACAGAAAATTGCCTCATTGAATCAAAGAAGTAAGGGGAGGCTGTTTCAAAATAAGTGATCAACTTGCTCCCTCTGTTGACATGGTGATACCAAGAGGATGAAGTGGTAATTGATGTCTTGGGGGTTGGGCAATATGGAGGCTGCAGATGACCGCAGCTTTAGCAAAGCCAGTGGAAGATGAACTGTAGGTATCGCGGCCATGGACTTAGGCCAGGGAGTGGCCAGGGAAGACTCAGGCCCAGCACTGGTGTCTCTTGTGAAAAAGAAAAAAAACAAAAAACCACAAGAACTTTCTTGTGAGATGACACCAAAATTCTGCACCTGTTTCTCTCCAAAACTCAAGTCATAAATCCTCCAGACACTCCCATTTGCTTTCAAATTCACCCTCTGAAACCGGGAGCTATATATTAAACTCTGCGCATCTCCACGCATCTCCCCACTAATGAGGACATAAGTGGACATGCTTCGTTTCCTAATGCACGTAGATCGGTGTGATACGGGATGACGCGCATGATGGCACGGTGCCATCATGAAAGAATAAAACACACGGGTCTCTGCATATATGCGGGGCACCCCGTGTGGCTACCAAAAATCCCAAGATGCCCCAGTCCCTCATAGAAATGGCACAGTGTCTTTTGTATAGACCACAGGTGCGTGCTACACAGCCTTTAAATCAAACCCAGAGCGTTGGAAGCGCTATATAAATAGTTGTTCTATTCAAAGTCCCAGGCAGTTGTGAGCGGCCCAGTGTGGATGCTGGGAACCGCACCTTGGCCCTCTGTACAAGCACTCCTAAGCCATATTTCCAGCCCACACTTTTTTATATGAACCCACAACACAGCAACACCCAGCAGTGCCGGGAAACAGGAGATGGGAGGACATGCCCTGGACGCAGGAAGATATTTTGTGTGAGGATTATTCCCAGCTCGAATCCCAGTACTGATTGGAAGAGGGAAAGTGCCCAGAACCTTCCATAGTTACAAATCTTGAGAGCCAGGCATAGTTGGGTGAGGTGAGGGTTTACGATGACCGTGAAGCACATTAGAAAACAGAAGGCAAGCAAGACAATCCCCTCCTCCTTCTAGCTGTTGAGAGTGACTGTGTCTCGTGGGCAACATGGATCAGGGCAGTGACCCAAATAATAATCAGAAGGTTTTCTTAGGAAAGAGAGATGACGGGGAGCCAAGCAGGGTGGCCCCTTCTCTTTCCACATATGCTTAGAGGATGGTTCTGGAAATTCTGGTACAGCCAACTTATGGCTGAAAGGCAGACTTCTCCCAGGGGCAGTGAACTTTGGTTCCAGCCGTGATCAGTTCACTGTCGCCACCATCCAATAAGAAGACTGCTGCTCATCAAACGTTAGCCTCTGGTCCAAGAATCAACGTCGTTTCTCTTTTTGAATAGGAGGCGTACCTTGGAATCCTGAGACTATCTGGACGACATCTTCGTAGACCATCAGCGTGGCAGAGCGTTCAGGAAGCAGGCCAAGGCTCAGTGAGGAAAACACTGCAGGGACAAAAGGGACGTAAGTCAGCTCTGACGGTTCCATCCAGAGCCCACTCTGGGACCGCTGCATGCTTCCCACTTTCTGATCTCGAACCAATCACCAATGTGGATTTTTCCAAAAGATTAGAGAAACACCGTCAAAATGCCAGTACATGAATCCTCTTGTAATAACTCCTGTCTTGTCATTATCAACTTGAAAGATTTTGTTAATGTTTTAGGAAGGGACATGTGCAAATGCGTGGAGGTCAGAGGTCAACTTTGAGTGCTGCCCCTCGGGACTGTCCACCTTGTTTTGGGGGGAGACAGGTCTCTTACCAGGACCTGATGAGACTAGACTGGTTGGCTTACAAGCCCCAGGAATCTGCCTGTCTTGACATCCTCTGGGTAAGGATTACAAATGTGCACCACCATTCCTGGTTTGTTTGTTTTTTTTAATGTGAGTGCCAGGGAACAAATTCAGGTCTTGTTTGCATGACCGAATTATCTCCCGTTTCCCTTGTATTTTTAGTGAAGTAACGAAGCCCCATGGCACTGGAATATGTTAAAAGTTGCTGTGTATACACTATATGGTATAATACATACATACATACATACATACACACATATACATAAATACACACCTATACACGCATACACACATATACATACATACATATATACATACATACACACATATACATAAATATACACCTATACATGCATACACACATATACATACATACATACATAATACATACATAATGTTAGATATAAGCATTAAGAAAGGCCCTAAAATATGTGTTTAGGTTCACATATACAGTATGTTCCAAGACGGTTCCCCCAGACTCGGGAGTAATAACATGACACAAGTTATACTACTTTAAGATTATAACCCAATTATCTGGACTTTTAACACAGAGTCTTGAAGCCCGCAAGTTTTCCCCGCAGATGTGCTTTAGGCTGTGAAATGTGCTTGAACACCATGTCCCCTGGTGGTGGCGCTGTTCTGAAGGGTTGTGGCACTTTTAGGGGGAGGAGCTTTGCACGAGGAAGTGTAGCCCTGGGGCAGCCCTTGGGCATTTCCTGTCTGCCCTTGGCTTCCCGATGTGGACGCCATGTGGTTGGCTGCCTCACACCCCTGCAGCAAAGGCTCTCCCCCATGGCCAATGGCATTCCTTTTTAAGCGTGAGTCTCGATAAATTCTTTCTTTTGGAAGTTGCTTTTGTCAGGCATTCTGTTACATGCCGCTTGAGGAAAACAAAACAAAACAAAACAAATATTTTCACTGTAGACTAAGGTTTGCAGGCTTTCACTGACAGGGCAGATCTCACTCCAGGGTCACAGACCTGTAACTTACCCACGTATCCTAAGAAGTGGGTGTTCGCTCTGCAGTAACGAAATGGGATGAGGAAGCGACTGTGCAGGTATCCGGTCTGAATCCGGTGCTTTCCCTCAGCTACTACGTTACATGGACGCAAGCTCGGACTTCATCATCAAGTTATGAGAGGGGCCAGGTCGAGCCAAAAAACTAATGAGAACTTATTTCTTCTTTATCATCTTAAAAATCTGTTATCATCTATTTGTTTTGTAGTGTATGGTGGTATATGTATGCGTGTGGTGTGTGTGTGTGTGTGTGTGTGTGTGTGTGTGTATGTGTGTGTATGTGTATGTGTGTGTGGTGTGTTTGTGTGGTGGTGGTGGTGGTGGTGGTGGTGTGTGTGTAGGCCAAAGGTCAACTTCGGGTAGTATTCTTCAGGGGCTGTCTACCTTGTGCTTTTGAGACACAGTTTCTCTCTTGGCCTGGGCCTCACTGGTTAGGCAGGGCTGTCTGTGCGTGGGCTGCAGGGATCTCCCTGTCTCTGTCTCTTCGGGACTGGGGTTGCTAACCTCCTAACTCCCTCGGCTTTTTAACATCGGTATGGGGTGGCGATAGGGTGCGATCATGGCCAGCCTGGGTAACTCAGTGGGCAACTGACGTCACAGTGAGCGCTCTTCGCCTGAGCTTTCTCCCCAGCCAGTTAGCTCATTAACTAACCAGCTAATTGATTTCTGAGCCAGCACGTCACTGTGTAGCTGAGATTGACCTGGAATTCCCAGTGACGCTCACATGCTGGGATCATGGACATACACGATCACATCAGGAAGTAACACTCATTTCCAGGAAAGTATCAAGACCTAGAAAGATGAACTGTTAACGGTCTCAGGGATTTGGCAGTGCTGGTTCTCCAGAGGCCCTCCGTGGCGCTGCCTGCCCTCGCCTCCCTATCTACCCCCTCCACCCAAGGCAATGCACTCAGATGTAGCTCTTTTCCAAGACCATTCCCAGCTATACCCTGAATAGAACATGGAAGTGTGGTCTGTGGTCTGTGCCTTCAGGACTACTCATTCTACAGAACCTCAGCCCACAGGAAACAGCCGGAGAACAAGCAGAAGGTGGCCAGCGCCATGACAAATCTAAGGCACTTCAGTGCTGTGGAGGATGATCTGACAGTTCCTCTGGTAGGCACCAGAATGACCAGTGGCCCAGCAAGTTCCCTGCCAGGAGAGAGCTCAGAAGCACAGAAGCATGTTCATGGAAAAACTTGTGCATGTATGTTCATACGTGTATGTCCATAGCAGCAGAAGAGGACTTAACCCAAATCAGTGTCTGTCAACTGAGAAACAGAGTTTGGCAATATGACTATATTATCATGAATATATCATGAATAAATTCTGAACATACGGATGAGGCGTGGAGAACTGACATGAGCTACAGGAAGGATGGCCTTTGGTATTCGTTGCTTACCTCGTTGAGCGACAAGACATGACCAAAGCCGTGTACGTAGGGAAGAGTTTTTTTGGGTTCATAGTTTAAGGGTACAGCCCATTAAAATCATGGTGGGGACCTTGAAGCTGTAGGTCGCAGTTAGGGAGCGCAGAGCTGTGAGCGTTCCTGCACAGGGTGCTTTCCCCTGCGAATTCGGTTCAGGATCCAAGCCCACAAAATGGCGCCAACTGGAGTTGAGGCCGGTCTTTCCAACTAACCTAATCTAGAAAATCCCTCGCAGCACGGCCAGAGGCTCTTTTCCTAGACAATTCTAGATCCCACCAAGGTGACAATCAAATTGTCACAGCCTTGAAAACGTGCTGAGGATGGCAGGCAGAGAAGCCACATACTGTCTGATTCTATTTATATCCGCTCTTTAGAACAGGCGAAGCCAGCGACAGAAGGCAGTTTACAAGTTGCTAGGAGCTGCGAAGATGGGAAATAGGAAGTCAGAACTAATGGGCATGGTTAATAGAGGGTGTTGGAATGTGCTGGAAATAGATCATGGGGTTATTATAGGGGTACAAAACCATGAAGGATACACTTTCAGAGTTTCATACTCTACCAGCTGAGCCAGCCAGGTATTTTGAAGTGTGCATTATTAAATGGTGGGATTTGGTGTGTGGTGTAGGGGATTGTGTGTGTGTGTGTGTGTGTGTGTGTGTGTGTGTAGGTGCATAAGTGTGTGTGTGTGTGTGTGTGTGTGTGCGCGTGCGCGCGTGCATGGAGGTCAGAGGCCAGCATCCGTGTCTCCCTTCATTACTGTCCATCTTACTTTGAGACCTGTCTCTTGCCGGCCCTGGGGCCCACGCTGAGAGGTTCTCCCGCCTCTGCCTCCTCAGCCTCGGCGCCAGCGCTACAGTGTGGTGGACAGTATCATGTCTCAGGCTTGCTCAGCAACTGCTTCACTGACTGAGCCATTTCCACAGTCTCCGAAATGGTGTGCTTTATGGTACATGAAAATTTGGGAGGTTGAGGCAGGACTGAAAATTCAAGGTCTACTTAGATGGCACAGCTACATTAAAGCCAAATTTCGTCACTCAGTAAGACTCAAAAAAAAGAAAGAAAAAGAAAAAAAGAGAAGGAAAAAGAAAGAAAGAAAGAAAGAAAGAAAGGGGAAGAGAGAGAGAGAGAGAGAGAGAGAGAGAGAGAAAGAAAGAAAGAAAGGAAAGGAAAATTTCGGATGCAATGTGGATTTCGCTCAATGATAGAATGCTTGTTTAGGATGCCCGAGGCCTTGGGCTCCATCCCCAGCCCTGCCAAACCAAACCCAACAAAAACCAAACAAACCTCAAAACAAAACAAAAAACAAAAGATAAATCAGTTAATGGGACATCAAAGTTGGGCGAAGAGTTCAGACAAAGTCACAGGAGGCTGCTGGGAGCTCCTGCCTTCCTGGGTAACTTCTAGGTAGACATGTCACAGGTTCTAGTAACCATTACCTATACCTTTTTCTACCTGACACCACAAGGCAAGGGGTGGAGAGGAAGAAAGGCCAGGACTTCGAGAGTGCAGGGTGTCACTTTCAGGAAGCAGCTCGCCTACAAGTGTAGGCTGTCCCACAACGCGGGCTTCACCCTTGCCTCTCCATGCCAGGCTTCCTCTCTGAGCTTGTCCGAGCCAGGAAGCATCCTGACTGGCCCCAAGCACCTCTCTGCTGCCTGGTGTGGGGGCTTCTGAGCTCTGAGACCACCCATGGTCTTCACCTAGAACTAGAGAACACCTTGGAACTCAGTCAGAGGGCCCTCATTGGCTCACATATATTTGAATGCTTAGTCACCAGGGAGTGGAAACTCTCTGATAGGAGTAGAAGGATTAGGAGGCGGGACATTGTTGGAGTGGGCGTGACCTTGTTGGCGAAATGTGTCACTGGGGCTGGGCTCTGAGGTTTCAAAAGTCCATGCCGGGCTTTTCTTTTCTTTTTCCTTTTTTCTTTTTTCTTTTATCTTTTCTTTTTTTTCTTTTGGTTTTTCGAGACAAGGTCTTTCTGTGTAGTCCTGGCTGTCCTGGAACTCACTCTGTAGACCAGGCTGGCCTCGAATTCAGAAATCCGCATGCCTCTGCCTCCCAAGTGCTGGGATTACAGGCGTGTGCCACCACGTCCGTCCGGCTCATGCCGGGCTTTTCTTGCTCCCTCCCCCTCCCCCTCATCTCTCCTCCCCCTCATCTCCCCTCCCCCTCATCTCCCCCGACACCCCCCCCCTGCTTGCAAATCAGGATGTAGTGCTGCGTGTAGTACGTGTGATGGGTCTGCAAGGGCTGCAGGGAGCAGGAGACCAGGCTACTGACCCAAAGCTATAGATTGCTTCAGGGATGGGAGGTGACTGAGAGGCCCACAGGGTGTCCAGTACATGGTATTTTTATCCACTCTGGAGAGGGTGTTAACTGAAGACTCTTCACACCAAGGAGATATCCGGGATCCCCATTCCCCCTCAGCACTGCCTATGGAACCCAGGGCCTCTCACAGGCTAGCAAAGAACGTCTCGTTTTGCTCAGGGAAACAGGGGACTTCTGGGGTAAAATCATCCCACTTGGGGTTTTCAGACACAATACAAGGTTTTTACATGAACGTGGTTAAAAGTAGTGTCTAGAGATAATACACAGAGAGCCTGAAAGTGCCAGCCAGACTCCTTCATGGCGCATCTACGCAGGCTAGGAAAGGGTGGCGTCACCAGGAGAGGAGGCTCTGGTGTCACTTTCACTTCCTGGCGGCCACTCGAGGATTTTCGGCAGCGCATTCTGTAATTGGGCACACGTATTTAATTTAGAAATTCCGTGATAACTTTGCACATACACACAGTGTATTTT
Organism: Apodemus agrarius; assembly: GCA_964023405.1. Taxonomy (NCBI): domain Eukaryota; kingdom Metazoa; phylum Chordata; class Mammalia; order Rodentia; family Muridae; genus Apodemus; species Apodemus agrarius. The sequence continues at coordinate 66,224,275 of OZ030019.1, read as the reverse complement.
GGTCATTTTCGGGCCCTTGTCCTTCCAATTCCCCCACGGCTGAGGGCCACTTTCTCCTTCCCAGTCAGTTCCCACACATCTTTCATACATTTCACTAGGTTTCGTGAGCCACTGAGTTTAATCGGGGTTGCCCTGCGAGAGCCCCGGTAAGAGGTGCATGTTCAACTTACCATTGGCCACATCACCATGGGGAACGACACTTTCTCCCCTAGCAATGATTAACTGTTAGTAGCTCCTGGGGCCTCAAGGGCCTCTCTCCTATGCACGAAGGAACACGAATGGGCTCCGGGGTGCAGGGATCTTAGGGTGCATGCATTTTAAGACACGGTAGTAGCACTGTGGTGGGCGTTTTTAAAGAGGCCAGTTAACCTGGTCAGAGAGCAGCGCAGGAGACCAGGACCGCCGTTTCTTTGCCAGAGCAAGGGAAGATCCACCATCAGCAGAGATGGAGCACGATCCCCCTTAGTAAACAGGATGGCTCACGTGGACGAGTTCGTGTATCTGTTTGACTTGTTTGCTGAGACCCCTCTCTCTAGTCTACGCCTCCTCCCAGGGAAGAAGAGAAAACCTAGTTCATCTTCCTAGAGTTACTGCTAAGGATGAGAAGAGGAATGCTCTCCAAGCTCTCACAGGAATGCTCGTGCGGACTGAAACTCCGACCACGGTGAAGAAGGCATCTTGGCGGCCATCGCCCACCCTATTTCGGAACTCGCAGCTCTTTCGCCTCCCCCCCCTCAGTTGTTTGGAATACCAGGAGTGTGAGACCCAACTTCTAAAAATACACATTGAAACAACAGTTTACTTGGCTTCTTACCAGAGGCCGGTCTACATTCTGGTCACACTTGTTTTTCCGTGCTAGTTAGGAGCGCCTTTATTATATTGAAAAGGTCAGCAAACAACCAAAGGCACGGGAAGGTCTTTTGAAATGATTCAGGGCAATTAATTCCATTTCAGAAGCTAGAAACACAGGCCCTGCCAACCCCGCTGGGCCCGACTCGGGTGGGGTAGCTAGCGGAGGGCCCGTCTCCGTTCCAGGTGTTTTCATGGTGTCTCTAAAATGCTTTCAATTAAACCGTCTTGTTGCCATTATAAGGCTCATTCGAGAAAATGGACATTATGGAAACAATTTCCTTTCTTCAAATCCTATTAATGGAGTCAAAATGAAAGCCATTAGATGTCCGGTTCTCACCATGCACGGGTCCTGTATTTACAAATGGACATGCTTGCCGAATCGTTTCCTCTTACCCCCTGCACTGACAGCCCCTGTGTGCTCGTGCCTGCACACAGCGTGGAGGCTGATGGGGGCACCAGGCTGTCCGCTTGTCTCAGCTCTCCCTTGGTGGCTATCTTCTCTTTATCTCTCTCTGTGTCAGGCTATCACATGTGCTTTCTGCTGGGGATTTCACTGTCTTAGGCGATCCCCGTGTACAGTGCTGAAGGCCCTGCAGTGAGCCCGGTGGAGAGAACGGAGGATCAATGCTGTGCACATACAGGTTATGGTGCTGTGCACATACAGGTTATGGTGCTGTGCACATACAGGTTATGGTGCTGTGCACATACAAGTTATGGTGCTGTGCACATACAGGTTATGGTGCTGTGCCCTTGAGCCCAGTGTTAGCAGGTCAGCTGTGTTTATTCAACAGTTCCTTCAACCAAGCACATGGGAAGCAGAGGTATGTATTAATTAGTTGCTAAAGACGGTGTGACTAGAGCTTCCTGGGAAATTAGCCTTATCCGTTCCCCTCTGAATAGAGGCTCAGTGTTTGCCAGGACTGAGACTGAAGCCTGTACAGACTGCACCATGCATGACCCTACCTTGCACAGCTGCTATTCCAGTGCAGGCCGAGAGCCTCTGCATGCCCCACCCTCAGTACGCCCAACCATACAGTGCGGAGATCAAACCGTTCCTTTAGCTGGAAACCTAGTGAAAAGGGTTTTTTGCTGGCCTTCCATGGGTTCTATCCTGTGATGGTGTTATTGATTGTCAACTTGACAGGATCTAGACTCACCAAAGTCTGGATAGTCATTTGAGGGGATTGATCGGGGATTGTGAGGGATTACCTATACTAGGCTAAGGCAGTGTCGAGGGCGGGGCTCTTAGGCTGCATATAAAAAAGGAAGCTCCTTATTCACTGCTTCCAGACGATGGATGCGAGGTGACCAGCCGCCTCGTGCTCTCCCTGCCACGCCTTCCCCACCACGGGAGACTTTCTCTTAAATCACACTTCAAAATACGTGCGCCCTTCCTTGTGTTGCTACGAGCAGGCATCTGCCACCCCAACGAGGAGAGCTGCGGGCACAGGCACAGGCACAGGGGCCACTATCCTTTACTGCCGGGAAAGCTCAGGGCTGTTAGGACTTCTAGGAAGTAGAGAGGCTGCTGTTCCCTCGAGCACAGAGCTCTCGCACGGCACAGGGACAAGGTGGGGCTCCAGCCAGCTTCACACACACCGCGCTGTCCCTCCACATAACGGCACACAAGAAGGTGACTCACAGAGCTGGCATATAGATTTCCCTGCCTGACTCCTACCTCCAAAATTGCTTCAGTGTCTGTTCTCATCGTTGGCCACTGACCGACCGACTGACCGCCCGCCCGCCTGCCCGACGGGAGGTCTGTCTTAGAGAAAGCCGAACCACTTACCCGGTAGTCGGATGGGCTTCCACGGGGCAGAGTTTGGCACGTAGGCGTGTTTTGTGGCGGTGACAATCAGCTGATTTCCCAGCTTGTACGGGAACTTGATGAACGCAACCCCATCTGTGCCGGATGTGCCCGAGGCAACAGCCACCTGGCTGGCGAAGATCTCAATGAGCGCATCTGCGATGGGCTGGTGGGTGCTGGCGTCGCTGACGTGCACCTTCAAGGTCACCTCTGGAAACAGAGAACGCACATCAGCCCTGACAGCAGGCCAAAGATGGCACGCGTGAAGCACACCGAGGGCTACATTCTTTTACAAGCATTTTTGACTCCGTCATTTCCTTCCTCTTTCTCCCCCTTCTTTTAATTATTTATTTATGTTATGTATATGAGTACACTGTCACTATCTTCAGACACTCCAGAAGAGGGCATCGGATCCCATTACAGATGGTCGTGAGCCACTATGTGGTTGCTGGGAATTGAACTCAGGACCTCTGGAAGAGCAGTCAGTGCTCTTAGCCACTGAGCCATCTTAATGGATGGGAGCCCCCCAGTCATTTTCTTCTTAATTATTAAAACTTAGGAAAATAAAACAAACACGCAAAACTTTATTTTTAACCCTAAAATTAAAAAAAAACTTTTTAAAAATAAAACGTCCTAAAACGGCAACCAACAAAGTGGGAAAAGATCTTCACCAACCCCACATCCGACAGAGGGCTAATATCCAATATATACAAAGAACTCAAGAAGTTAGACCCCAAAGAACCAAATAACCCTATCAAAAAAATGGGGTACAGAGCTAAACAAAGAATTTTCACCAGCCGAAATTCGGATGGCAGAGAAACACCTTAAGAGATGTTCAACATCATTAGTCATCAGGGAAATGCCAATCAAAACAACCCTGAGATTCCACCTCACACCAGTCAGAATGGCTAAGATTAAAAACTCAAGAGACAACAACTGCTGGCGAGGATGTGGAGAAAGAGGAACACTCTTCCACTGTTGGTGGGATTGCAAAATGGTAAAACCACTCTGGAAATCAGTTTGGCGGTTCCTCAGAAAATTGGGCATGACACTTCCAGAGGACCCTGGCATACCACTCCTGGGCATATACCCAGAGGATTCCCCTGCATACAATAAAGACACATGCTCCACTATGTTTATAGCAGCCTTGTTTATAATAGCCAGAAATTGGAAGGAGCCCAAATATCCCTCAAAGGAGGAATGGATACAGAAAATGTGGTATATTTATACAATGGAATATTACTCAGCAATTAAAAATAATGAATTCATGCAATTTGTAGGTAAATGGTTAGACCTGGATAATATCATCCTAAGTGAGTTAACCCAATCACAAAAGAATATACGTGAAATGCAATCACTGATAAGTGGATATTAATAAGCCCAGAAGCCCTAAATACTCAAGGCACAATTAGCAAGTCAAAATATTCCCAAGAAGAAGAAAGGAGAGGACCCTGGGCCTGAAAAGATTGGATCCAGTTTTGTAGACCCAGAACAGAGAAATCGTGGGGGGGGAGATGATTGGGGAATAGTTGGGGGGGTGGAGAGGAATTATGGAACATATGGTGTGGGGGGGAGCTGGGAAAGGGGAAAACCTTTGGAATGTAAACAAAGAATATAGAAAATAAAAATAAAAAAATAAAAAAAATAAAACGTCCTGTTTTTTCCCCACAAGTTGTCCTTTTTCCCCCTGCTCATGCCAACAGATACCCGAGAGGCAGCGTGGCACTAGGGAACAGGTTAGACACTCGCTCAGCTTCCCTGCACTGCTGGACACAGCTCCCATGGCCTCAGGCTGCTGCTACAGAAGGACGCAGTTGGCTGGGAGACTCATGGTGGGCCCTGCAAATGTCCCAGCAGGCTAGGACTGTTGCTTGGCCATCGCAAAGACTGACCAGCTGCCAGAAGCGTCTTAGGGGCTGGGGAGACGGCTCGGCAGGGGTGGGTATAGCACCTACTGCGTGAGCTGGAGGATTTGAGGTTGGATCCCAGCATGGACATAAAAATCCAAGCATAGCAATGCGTGCTGCAATATCAGTGCGATGGAGGTGGAGACAAGAGGGTTCCTAGGCTTGTGGAAAGCCAGACTAGTTCAATTGGTGAACTCTAGGTTTGGGGAGATGCTGTCTCAAAAGACAAGGTAGACAATGTTAGAGGAAGACTTCTACCTCGAGGGTCCCAGAAACACACACACATGTGCATGCCCATGTTCCCAACATGTGCATACACACACACACACACACACACACACACACACACACACCACATACTTTTTATTTTTAAAGGGAGGACCCAAAAGAAGGTCGGAAGCATAAAGAAATTAGATATGTGCACAAAGGGACGACATCAAGTCAATAATGCTAGGAAAAGCAGATAACGAAGGTTGAAAATACACAGGTCTACACTGCTGAAAAATTAAAAGGAAATGAATGATTTCCCTTGACTCAGGCAGGAGATGCTGACTGAGCTTTGACTCTGCCCCCGGGGCTGCAACTGTCATGCCACGCACGGGTGGCAAAGAAGACGGACAAGTACCAGGCAAATGCGAGGGCTGCCGAAAGCCAGAGACGGCTCAGAAGCGAGACAAGGAGACACTTCCAGGAGAAGCCACTGTGGGCTCTGCAAGAGGTAAAGGGTCTGAGATGGCCGAGGATGCTGGGTAGTCAGGGGTCAGATTACTCTGCGAGCTTTATATAAGGGCAATTGAAAGTTACAGTGTCAGGCAGCTTGTGGAAACCAAATTCGAGCTATAGAAACCTTGAGATCTAGGAGAAGAATGGGCCGCGCCTGAGGTAAATCTATCTGCAGAATGAGCCTCTGGCTCAGGCGCTCTGACCATCTAGGGAGGAGACGATGATAGACCAGGCTCCGGCCTCAGTGGGCATTAACTGAAGGGGGCACCTCCAGAACCAGACAGACACCAGTTCAGAAGAGAACCCCCACTCCTGTAAACGCTCTATGCTCAGGGAAGTCTACCTGGGCACACCCACCCACCGCTTGCTTCATGTGTTAAGCTGCCTGCAACCTGAAAAGATGGTGGTAACTCGGAATGTTGAGTGAGGTAGGAACCAGGAAATCATACAGGTGAGCAGTGAGGCTCAGTTACAGAATGTGGAGCCGGGCTCAGTGTATTAGCCGCCAGTGAGGCTGTCGGGGTTTGGGGTAACATGAGAGGGCGGGCAAGGTGGAGGATCAGGTTGAGAACACAGGAGCTGCTTGGTGACAGACAGACAGACAGATAGACACACACACACACACACACACACACACACACACACACACACACACACAGAGGTGGTCTACTGCTATTATGCTATTAGCACGTGAGTACTGAATCTCAGCTCCACCAGGGACTTGCCATGTGGCACCAGGCAAGCCATTACCCTCTTCACCCCCCTCCCCCCGCACCCCCCTCCCCCTCCCCCGCTTCTGTAAGGGAGGTCACGAGCACACAGCATAACCCACAGGCAGAAGCTGTAGAGCATAGGAAGGCTTGCCCCGTTATGCCAATCACCGTCCTCGTATACATTTAATCATTGGAATGGAATCGGCTCACAGAGGGGGGTGGTGGAGGAATAAAGACCTCGGATAAAGAAAGGGGTGAGACGCCCCTTTGAGAGTGTTACAATTTTTATACCTGAAGATTCGGGGTTGAGGTGCAGGAGTAGAATGCATGTGTCATATGTACTGGGGCCTCGATTCAACCACTAGTATCCAATAAAGACTGACTGACTGACTGACTGACTGAATGTATAAATAAATAAAATACCACTTTTGCACTAAACTTGGGTGATCACATAGAAGAGCCTCTCCTCTACACTGGTAACCAGCTCAACTATTTGTCTTATGATACTGATATGGCGTTTGCATGTCTCACATGTGCTGGGTCTTGGTTTCAATAACTAGTATTCAATGAAGATAAATAAATAAATAATAGGTAAACAAATACCACTTCTTCACTAAAGCTGGGTGGCCACAGAGAAGAGCCTCTCCTCTGCACTGGTAACGTGTTAACTGTTTGTCTCACGGTATGATGCGGCCTTTGCAAAGCCGTGCATTGCAGCTACGGTGCCGTCTTCTTGCCCCCGTGTACCTACTTAGCAGATTTCTTTGGCAGACGGCCGTAGAACACAGCTAAATGATTTCAGATGTAAACCTGGGGATGGCTGGTCCGACAAGTGGGGGCACCTGAATTTGATCCCTAGCACTGCTCCCAAGCCCCCAAAGTCCAGACTTACTAACTTACCAAGTAAGTTTCTTAAAACCTTTTAGAAAGAGAAATTGAAGGGGCGCTGTGGAAAGAGAAAGCCAAGAGTCAGAAAACAGAATGTCATGAGGCCAGCAGGCTGGCTCAGGGGGAAAACTGCTGGCGGCCAAGCCTGACCTCGGTTTGCTTCTTCAAACTCACGAGGCAGAAGGAGAGAACGAATCCTTTTCTTTTCTTTTCTTTTTTTTTTCTTTTTTTAAAATTAACCTTTATTTTTTTATTTTATGTGTATGTCACTGTAACACACACATGCAGTGCCTGCGGAGACCAGAAGAGGGCAGTGGAGAACTCTAGGACTGTTGTGAGCGACCATGCGAGTGCTGGGAATTGAGTCTGGGTCCTCCTTATCGCTTCTCGGCCTTTTGGCTAAGATCAAGTGAGTCTGGGTCCTCTCAGAGAGCAGCCACTGTTTTACCTTCTGAACCATCTCTCCAGCCCGAGAAACAAGCCTTGAAGGTTTTTTCTTTTCTAACATTTACATGCATGCTGGAGCATGCACATCCCATTCTAAGTAATAATAAATGAAATAATAATAAAAAGATCAGAGCGTGAAAGTCAGGGATGGGATACTCAGAACACAGTCACTCCTCCAGTCTCATCTTCCTGCAGGCCATACAGCACACCTGCATAACATATAGTTTCTTAAGTTGGCCTTCCTTGCCTCCCAAGTAATATGCTAAACTATAACACAAATCAACTCAGTTTTCAGTAATATTCACATTGCAAAAAGTCCCCTGGAAGTAGGCGAGTGGGAGGGGCTTTGCCAGGCAACCTTGATGATTTATACAATTTTGTGGTAATGAAACATTTACTAACAAATGCCATCATGGCTTCTGATCTCTGCACTGAACGGGGAGATGTGATTTGCCAGCAAACAGATCAAGAGGGCATTCGCACCCCTCTGCCTCGGGGTTCTCTAAAACGGGTCACTTCGCTTATGTTCCGTGATACGCTTTGAAAGACATCACTTAGCACGGACTTAGCAGGACGGGGTATTTATGTTAAGGTTCATAACAGTAGCAAATTACAGTTATGGAGTAGCAATGAAATAATGTCATGGTTGGGGGTCACCGCCACGTGAGGAACTGTTTTAAAGGGCGGCAACACCAGGCCAGGAAGGTTGAGAACCACTGCCCTATGTGCTCATGGGACTACAGGGTTTGTAGCATAACACCCTGCATTAGACCATCCAGTCAGCAAAAGTCCCCCCACGGTCGGACACCCGGACCCTCTTTAAGGGAAGGGTCTATAAATGGCCCTGGGCGAGGAGCACTGTCAAAAGTTGTCTTCTGGCCATGACAGGACTGTCACAGCCACGAAGACGCAGCAGCAGTGGTTATCGGCACAAGAAATAAAATAAAATAAAATGAAGCAAGCACACTGCAGCCATCAGGGTGGGAGGAGGCTTCCGGGACGCGGCAGTCAGCGAGAGTGGGAGGGGGATAAAGGGTAGCGGGGGCGGATATCACCACGGCAGGCTGGCTTTACGTATGGAATTGTTAAAAGACGAATAATACGGGAATAAAAATAGAACTGCTCTCAAGAAGCTGCCCCCTCCTCCTTTGCTGCGCAGTAGGAGCTCGAGTAGCCTGCAAGCGAGCGGGGACACCTGATTCCTAACCTGAACATGGGCCACTGCTCTGTTCGCTCCTTCTTGTGCAGATCTGCTGCTGGGTTCTGCTGAGCTTGATTCCGAAACGCACATCTCCCGGATTGCCTCCACTGTGCATCCTGTCAGCGCTGCCCTACTTCAGCCCCTCACCATCCACCGCCAGTCCCAGACTTCGTGACATCAACACTGCCTTGGTTATGGGCTATGGGGTCCACCTTGAAGTGCTTTCCAGGACAAGTGACAAGCAGGGTTGAGAGTGGGAGGCAGGAAATGAGTGCTGTGGGCAAGCCTGCACCATCCCAGGCTCCCTGGTCACCCAGGCTGAGAGGGGATAGCCCAGGCTCTGTTGGGCTCACATAGACAGAGAGGGGATAGCCCTGACTCTGCTGGGCTCACATAGACAGAGAGGGGATAGCCCTGACTCTGCTGGGCTCACATAGACAGAGAGGGGATAGCCCTGTCTCTCCTGGGCTCATATAGACAGAGAGGGGATAGCCCAGGCTCTGCTGGGCTCACATAGAGAGGGGATAGCCCTGACTCTGCTGGGCTCGTATAGACAGAGAGGGGATAGCCCTGTCTCTCCTGGGCTCATATAGACAGAGGATAGCCCTGACTCTGCTGGGCTCATACAGACAGAGAGGGGATAGCCCTGTCTCTCCTGGGCTCATATAGACAGAGAGGGGATAGCCCTGTCTCTCCTGGGCTCATATAGACAGAGGATAGCCCTGGCTCTGCTGGGCTCATGTAGACAGAGAGGGGATAGCCCTGACTCTCCTGGGGTCACATAGACAGACATACTGCACTTGATCTGGAGGACAGATACAGGTTCTTCCGTTGACTTGCAAAGGACTACAGAGGAGTTGTCCTGTTTGGAACTGTGGAGGGACAGTCCTGACATATGGCTAGGACACTGCTCTGGCGTTGAGCCTGGCTTCTCAGATGTCCTGTGACACATGCAGACGTTATGTGGGTCTCTCTTCTCATGAAGACCGCTGCGGTGAGTAGTGTGTTGGCTCTCCCGGATGCTGGGCCACCCTGGACCGACAGACCAAACAGGAATCCCTCCTTCAACAACATCCCTTGGCCCTCCTCGTACCCCAGGCCTTCCCTTATGATCTCTACTCTGCCTGTCTCCTTAGGATGGGAGACCCCAGAGGTGGCTGCTCAGGCCCCTTCCTGCCACACACACGCGTGCAGGGAACTGTCTGCAGTCAGGAGTTTAGCTCGCTCGCACCTCTAACTCAGCCTCCGGTTTTGCTCAGCCAGTGGCAGAGCCTGGAAGGGGGAGTCAGCGGCTGTTGAGGACTTTTTCCCAGCCTTCATTCAGAGCACCTCTTCTGTTGGCAGACGTGAACAGTTTGGCTCTGTGGGCACAGGCTGGTCCATCCGTCCGTTTTAAGCAGCGCTGGGAGCGGCCGCTTTGTGGGCAGGAAACTACACATTATCTTTCGGGAGTCCAGCATCATCTTCTGGACATTTCCTCTCTAACCGCCACACAGTTAGAACTAAGGGCACAAATTGTTGGCCTGGGAGGAGGCAGCTCTAAGTTAAAAGCAGACATGATTGCCGGGACACGAGGACTGAGCTATGGCATGTAATAATCCCGACGCAGGCAGGGATTCCCGAAATCGGGACTTGATAGAATCGCCCAAGGATGCAAAAAAGGCAGAAAACATGCACGTCTTCTTCCCAGGCCGCTTCATCTTCAGATAATGTCTATTCTATTTTCATACAGTTGATGGAATACATTTGATAACATACCATCCAAACATCAAAGTAGGCATCTTCTATTACTCCTTTAAAACCGGTCACTGGTGCAGAACCTTCCGGAACACTTGAGGCTTTCCCTGGACCAAGGCTGGGAGAAATGTCCACTTGCCCTTTTAACCCCCCACCCTTCTGCATTCTCAACATCCAGTCTAAGGAACTCTGGGAAGTTCTGGGACTGGACTTGTCGAGTGGTGGTGACTTCTGTGGAGCTGTCCCGCTGCCCGTTAGAGCTTTGGCGTCCCTTCTCAATTTCTCCACACTGGCTTTCTTTTGGGGGAGGGGTTTTCATGTTTCCTTTCTTGGAATATTTTTGAGCTGAGTTTCCAAAGTAGTCCGTGCTAGCGGGGGGACCTGACATCTCTCCGGCTCGGCTCTAAGAGCCCGGTAGAGAGAGAGAGCCACTTCTCCCTTGCAGGCCTGCGCCCTGATGTCATGTTGCCTGCAGCTCTGGGAACTGCCCTGCAGCCGAGCAGGAAGTCACCACGGTTAGCATCCAGCCGTGGGATTAGCTATATTTAACCCCAATCTAGCAGAACCACCGTGGGCTTCCCATCTCTTAACTGAAACAGTAAAAGATCACTTGGCCACTTAAGGCGTTTTCTAAGACGAGAGTTTATTTTTAAAGTGTTACCAGACCTTTGCTCTTCTTTTATCTAAGATATGTGTGCTTGGGTCTCAGCAGAGCAGTGTGTGATTTGAATCTCTGTGTCACTAGATAGCGAGGAACAGCAGGCCGGAGAAGGCTTGCTAAGAGCAGGGCAGCTTTCTGCCCGGCACACTCACCTCTTTCACAAGCACAAAAAGGCTTATTTGACTTAATGATCTGAGAGAATTAAGATGCATGTTGTCACTTGTATTCCCATAATTTATCTGGGGTGCATGCACCTTCTGTGATTTATTTTTATTTCTTAAACAGATCATTTAAAAATTTCAAACCTTAGAGAATGAAGTCCACTAAAAATTATACATCTATTTTAAAAGGCCTGTTATATACTTTATATTAGATTATGTGTTAGAGCATTAATTAGGTGTGGTGGTGTACACCTGTAACAATAACCCTGAGATCAAGACTACACAGCAACTTCCTGCCTCAAAAAGAGATTATTGTGTCATATATAAACTGAAGAAGGAGGGTAACATTTCACACAGCTTAACATTGTCTGCTATGACTTGTATGTTCTTGGATTCCTTCCCCAGCCTCACTGTGGCACTTGGCGATCCCTGTGTCTGATTCTAACGGGAATACTGGATGAATGCGGAGGTCAGACCCTTGTACTGGTCCCCCATGGAGAACGGGCAGTGCAGGCACGCTTCAGTGCGGGCCCCTAGAAACCCCGTCGCTCCCCGACTAGCCCTCTGCAGCTGGCCTTCAGGTACAAAGATGGTACAAAGAGCCTCCCCAAACCCCTCTGTTGATCTGAGGTCACGTCTGACAAAGAATTCCTATATCTGCTCAGTTTATTTTTAAAAGCATCGCTTAGTGTTCACGAGGGTATTGCAATCCCTATACCAGTATCTGGCTTCCTTTCTACTCACTTGAAAAGCACAGAGAAGATAAGTTTGCAACAACAGCCCGTAGGAACGCAGAACTCCATTCTGCGCCTCTTAACGGTCTACCACCCCAGGCAGCCGACTCACAGCGGCAGCTCGGGGAGAGAAGGTAATGTGGTAGACAGGACACTACAGCTGCAGCTTGGGAAACACAGAGGTCTCTGCAGGGAGCCGGGGAGCCCCCCCCCACCGGCTCATTCTTAGAGCATCTTACTCCCATCCCAGCCTTGACAGCATGTTCTCTCTTACCTCAGTCTCTCCAGCTCTCTGTGTCTCCTGCGTATACACTTCTGGCTTGGCCAGAAGAGCTCAGGGCAAACAATCAGTGGATTCCTCTACCTCATCATCCATACGCCCACAAGATGTTTGAAGCACAAACTGATGATCAGCCAAGGGACAGCAATTTCTAATCCACTTGTTAGAACGTTGAAATGCAGAATACCAAACATTTATAAAAATACATCAATTAAAGGAATCTGTCTCTCTGTCTTTGTGTCTCTCTCTTACACAGACAGACAGACAGACACATACATACACACATGTGTGCACACACATATACCCCTACCTTTGTACTTTTCAAGTGCCAGGATACCTTTCGTTTTAAACACACTATAACAGAAACAGAAAGCACTAAGAACCTCCTGTAACTTCTGGCTGAGGCTCCGGCAAAGTCCGTCCATTCACTGCTTAGGTAAACAGTGGCAGTCCACACTCTGTTGTGCTACATGATAAAAATGAAGACTGCCCGGGCTGCTTCAGTACATGCCTCCTGCCATTAGAGCAAATTTAGGATAGCTGAATTCTTGCAACTAACCAAGGGACTCCTGAGCTAAATCTCAGGGTCTGTTGAAAACTACTGCTGGACTTGCATAATTTACACGCATAGCCATATGCTCATGGGAAAAATTAAAGACATCATGTTCCTATGATCTCACCTAAATAAGTAATCTCATCAGTTATACAGCAAACTAAACTGATAGGACCCCAGCCTTCTGCATGTGGTATCAGGGACCACGTAAAGACTTACTCAGCAAAAAGATAATGTGGCTTGTCCAAAGAATCATTAAAACAGCTAATGATATAAAACATAGTAAATATGGCTAAAGGGGGGAAAAAAAGTCCTGGTCTGTCCAAGCGTCACAGAATCTGTCCGTAGAGGCTGATGAATATTCATAGGTTGACTAACATTCTCTTCTTGTCAGACCCAGGACGGTATATAATGGTGATTACACAGCAGTGCACCATGAGGGGCGTGCTGCCTGAGCTGCACACGGTCCCCGTGTGACTGAACACCAGAAGGACAGTGACACAACATGGTGACAGAGAACCCGCCACTGCTTACAAAGGGACAGTACCAGCAAAACACTTTAAGGTACCGCTGCTTCGCTGGTTTAAAAACCCCCCACGAAGGCACAAATTCCTGTCATGCAGATCTGGAAGATTCAGGGGATTCCTAGGTTAATGAGCAACGGTAAACACGTCTGGAAAACTCAGCCGAGCTTCAGACATCTGTGGGAAGATGCTAGTGCAGTGGTAACCAAGGCAACCTGGGCAGAGGAAAAATTGTGTGTGCATATTTCCAGACCCACCTATATCGTTTCTCTGGCGGGGGTGGGGGTGGGGGTGGGGTGGGGGTCGGTGGGGGTGTCTAGGTATACAGTAAGAGTAAAACTGCATAGCATTTATTTTGCACAAAGCCTTGAGATTTGAAGAGAATGATAACGGTGATTTTAGCAAATCATATCTCCCCATGGGAAGAGGCTCAGCACATACGTGCTAAGAGGGAGGTAACTGGGAGGAATCGGGCTCATTAATTACTTTGAGAATTTAAAGAAAATGGGAAAGACGGGGCCAGCTGAAGAGGCCGCTGGAAGGCTGTGAACGGCTCAAGTGTGTGAGACTCCCTGGCACTTGAAACAGTACGAGGGACCGAGGGAGGCGCCCTCGGAAGCCCGAGTTTAATCAATGTGGCGATTAAGTGACACACATGTGCTTATCTCCCAAAGACAGGGAGATATGTAACAAGCTACACGGAGCTGTTTTGTCTCGAAGCGCGATCCAGATGGAGCAGACGTCGTTCAGGCCACAGCAGTGTCTATTCAGGAACATTTTTGGAGTGTCCATTTTGTGGCCAAGCAGTACGGGAAGGGATTTGATGCCGCTAACCTCAATCAGACCTTGAAAACGTTTACAGCCTCTGTGTAGCCCAGGCTGGCCTCGACCTCGTGATTCCTCCTGCCTCTGCCTCCTTCAGCAAATCCTACCGGGTTGCACCACCACAACCGGCACTTACAACCACTGTAATGCACCGCTCTTTGTTCATAGAACGGCAATGACAACTGCCCTGAGGAGGCTGCAGAATTTGCTGGAAGATGGGCGGATCTTCCTGATCTTGCCTGTGGCAAGCACTCCGCTAATTCTACCCATGAAACACAGTCTAAAAACTATCACCCTTACCACAAGCACCACCACTCTCGCCGGGATCCACCATTAACCCTTCACCATCACCATCCCCACCATCCCCACTCCTCCCCATCAGCACCCATCCCCATTAGCACCGTGACCCACCGGCACCGCCACCACCAGTGCTACCACACTGTCACCAACTCCACCACCAGCTTCTTAATCACAGAGAACCAGAAGCCAGGAGAGTGCGTGCTTCTTGGGCACAGAGCTCTGGGCGCTGGCAGCCCGAGTTCAGGGTCAGCTCTGCCACCTACAATGTATGGTTTCAAAGCAGAATTTTATTGCAAGCTGGTACAACTACCCTGAAAGTCAGTTTGGCGATTCCTCAGAAAATTGGACATAGTACTAGGGAGGACCCAGTTATAACACTCCTGGGCATATACCCAGAAGATGCTCCAACATGTAATAAGGACACATGCTCCACCATGTTCATAGAAGCCTTATTTATAATAGCCAGAAGCTGGAAAGAACCCAGATGTCCTTCAACAGAAGAATGGATACAGTCATTGTGGTATATATACACAATGGAGTACTATTCAGCTATTAAAAACAATGAATTCATGGAATTCTTAGGCAAATGGATGGAACTAGAAAATATCATCCTGAGTGAGGTAACCCAATCATAAAAGAACCCACATGGTATGCACTCACATAAGTGGATAATAGTCCCAAAGCTCAGAATATCCAAGATACAACTCACAGACCACATGAAGTTCAAGAAGAAGGAAGACCAAAGCGTGGATACTTTGGTCCTTCTTAGAAGGGGAATCAAAATACCCATGGTTCACAGCCAACCAATGGACTGAGCATAGGGTCTCCAGTGGAGCAGCTAGAGAAAGGACCCAAGGAGCGGAAGAGGTTTGCAACCCCATAGGAGGAACAATAATATGTACCAACCACTACCCCCCAGAGCTCCCAGGGACTAAACCACCAACCAAAGAGTACATACGGAGGGACCTACATTGCATATATAGCAGAGGATGGCCTTTTCAGACATCAACGAGAAGAGAGACCATTGGTCCTGTGAAGACTCGATACCCCAGTGTAGGGGAATGCCAGGTCAGGAAAGTTGGAGGGGGGTTGGTGAGCAGGGGGAGAGGGGATGGGATAGGGGGTTTTCGGAGGGGTAATGAGGAAAGGGGATAACATTTGAAATGTAAATAAAGCAAATATCTATTAAAAATTAAAAAAAAAAAAGAATGAAATAGGCAATGTCTCTGCCTGTAATCTCTCGGCTACCGAGAGGTGCCAGTTAGAGGTACTTCTCATAGAGCGAAGACACGTAGTAGATATTTCTATAGTCATCTGATGCCAGTGTTTGACTGTTAAAATATCACATGAAAGAACCTAAACGGTCCCAAGAGACCTCCGGAGAGGTTCTACCGAGGACTTGGCTGTACCTTGCTGAATCTGTACTTTCCTCTCACACACAATAGTGACCACACAGCGCACCCCTTCCACTCCTGCACAGCTCATGAACAAGGCACTGAAGGCCCTGGGCCGAGCTACCTTTAACTCCCACTGTTTGCCGGACCAGGCGGGGGACCCAGGGTCCTTTACACAGTAGGAAGCACTCGACCACAGAGTTATCATGTGGGGTCCCAGGTTGTCTTCTAAGGAACAACCAGGCAAGGCAGATCTAATGTCGTCTGCTACAGCAAAGGGCGGATTGGCTCGCTGTCCACTAGAGAAGATTTGGGCTCCTGATACATAAAGCAATGTGGTGCACATCGTGACTTCTCTGGGCTGCTGTGGAAGGCAGGCTCAGGACGCTGGGGCAGGGATGCTGATGATGGCGTCTACCATGACCGATAAACCGTCATCTCTTCTCCCAGCATCTATAGATTCGTGCCAGGAGAGGGTATCCGCTTCCAGGAAGGCTAGACTGCTCGGCTCTAGAGAGCCTCTGGCGGGTACTCAGGAAGGCAAAGCATCCCATCCATTATGTAGCAAGGCAGGGGAGAGGCTGAGGGCTGAGGGGGCGCATGAGAGCCAGAGGGAGACACGGATGTGAAGGCTCCGCGTCCCAAGCGGTGTTCTTTCACTCACGGGTTTTCAGACGTTTAATAATCCTGGTTGGCAGTGGCTAAGCTGGGTCTTTCACCCCTGCCTCTGCTCATGCAGCCCTCCCTCCTTCCGTCCCTCTCTCCCTCCTTCTCTCGCTCCCACCCGCCGGCCTGAAGTTCTATTTCACTGGTTTAACATGGTGTTCTAGAACGTTCCACAGAGGTCCAGCCTTTCCCACAGGATGTCAGGAAGAAGTAGAACCAGAGGCTGGCCCTCCCCGAGCCCTGGTGAGTATTTCGTGTCTAAGGCACCGATCCTTTTTAGTTCTCATTGAACTGTAAGCCGTGGAGGCCACATTTAGGTCACCCAAGAGCAGAATCCAAATGATATGCTAAGTAGGTGACCGGTTGCTATTCATTTGGCATTCAAAAACATATTCTTTTGTTTAGTCAAATACCCCTTTGGCTTTTCAAATCTGTTTAAACCTACTCCTTTGAAACAGGGCAGCACTGTAAACTGTGCCCACGCCTACAAGTTAGGAAGCCTCACAATGGACTGATTAACACCGATATTTTTGAAATGGATTTCAATGTGCAGTTTTCTGAGAAATGTAAAACTTCATAACACAGCAGAAATACCCTGCTTCATCTAGGGGGGGAGGGGTGGAAATCTATTACAAGCAGCAAAGTATTGTTTCTGATTAATTTTCTGATTGTAAACACCAATGTGTAATATTTTCCACACAGTTTAAATTCATAGATCGGTGCCAAATGGATTAACCTTTCACCTTTTAACCTTTAATTTTTATGTCCTGGCAATGTCAATAGTGTTTCTGAGACCCTGAACAATGCGAGTCCCACACACCCCCTCAGCGCGGACTCAGTGAACAGCTCTTGTTCCAAAGGGCAGCTCCACTATAACTTGTGCTAGACTTGGAAATGGTGCTGTGTAACTTTAATTTTTTTCAAAACCTAGTTGTAGTGACAGTTCTTAAATACTTTAACCTCCCTTTTAGCCCACCACCCATCAGAGGTAGTGGGAAGGAAAGGTTAAGCCGGTGGTGGTGGCGCACGCCTTTAATCCCAGCACTTGGGAGGCAGAATCAGGCAGATTTCTGAGTTTGAGGCCAGACTGGTCTACAGAGTGAGTTCCAGGACAGTCAGGGCTACACAGAGAAACCCTGTCTCGGAAAACAAACAAACAAACAAACAAAACAAACCACCTCCCCCCCCCAAAAAAAAGAAAGGTTACAGGGGAAGTGGACCTGTTTAGAAAGGTTCTTTGGGGCAACTCCCATCTGTGTTGTCTGGAAATCTGCAGTTCAGTTCACAGGTCAGCGGACAGAGGCAGCTCGATCCACTCACACACACTTCACAGATACACCAGCAGACCAGTTCACTAGAGTTGGGACAGCACACAGAAGTCAGCAGCAGGGACACTACTCAGCGGAGACGGCCAGGCCTCGGCTGTGAGTCCGTAGGAGTGACCCGGTGGGACCGCAGTTCTCTGCTGTAACTCTCTCGGCAAAGCAAAGATCAGCGAAGATGTGAGACGCACAAGCACTGCACAGCTAGCTGCACCAGCAAGCCTAGCTCAGCCTCTGTCACTGTCCCCCAAGTCCTAATTCTACTCCCTCCAAACGTCGTCCTCCTGCGCCTTGCCTCAGCACGTGCATCCGTCTCGGCTGACATCACTCAGCCCGAATCCGCAGAAGCGGGAAGAAACGCCTGCACACCACCACAAGGTTTCGGCGCGTTTCTCTCTATGCAGTCCTGATGAATGCAGCTCAACTCCGCAGTGTGAGGCAGACCAGTATATACGTGTCCTAAGCAAAGCCCCAGCGAAGCCCCATCCACTTCCAAAGAGCCCTAAGTGGCCACCTCCGGCTGTTTGTAGCTCTCCTTCACAAAGGCAGTGCTAAACATTGCCCATCGCAGACAGGGATTAGATATTTAATATTTGTTTGGTTCAGACCAGGAACTCTAAAGTTAGGGAACCTTCAAGCCAACGGTTATGTCCCTGAGAGAGACCATTAACCAAAAGCATTGCGACGACGCAAGCAGGCGGGGAAGTCCACGTGTGAACGAGACTAAAGTTGGAATCTGGCCGCTGAGCCAGCCTCCTTGAGCGGGGGCCACAGTGGGGCAGTCACCCAGTGTCCTGGCTGAGGGTCTGCTCCAGGGGTGGTCCGTGCACCTTCCCGCTGGAACATGGGCATGAAGAACTTGGGAACTGGGAGGAAGCCATGTGAAGTGTCTGGGTTCTTTTCTTTACAGAGGGGTCCCGGCTGTGCAACCATCTTTAACCCTTTGCCCTCCGTCAAGGGTGCACAGACAGCTTGTAATCGACATGGTAGCACAAGGGTAAGTAGGTGCACGGATGGGCAAGGCTTTGTGTCCTGACTTTTTGACGCTTTGACATCTTGGAGCTTAGCCGACCACTCCGGGATCTGGAGAACCACTGTTCTCCAGAATAACTATCTCCTAGAGATAATAAAGTACTCATTCCTATGCATGATTTTTATAAGCAACTGGCCAATCCAGAGCCCACACCCCAAATTACATCCTACAGTGATTTTACATTCCAGGCTACCATGGATTTGCCCTTATCCCAGGGCCAGGAACCAGAAAAATGAGGGCAGCCTCCAAACTCTAGAGCAGACTTAAAATATTCAAATTAATCAATCCTAAATGGTTGACTTGACTGATCCCTACCCCTTCCTACACACACACACACACACACACACACACACATCTCTCTCACACACACACTCAAATACACACAAGCATGCACACATGCAAGCTTACTTTCTCTCTCTCTCTCTCTCTCTCTCTCTCTCTCTCTCACACACACACACACACACACACACACACACACACACAGCTCTTCC
This sequence comes from Apodemus agrarius, assembly GCA_964023405.1. NCBI lineage: Eukaryota > Metazoa > Chordata > Mammalia > Rodentia > Muridae > Apodemus > Apodemus agrarius. The sequence continues at coordinate 66,205,056 of OZ030019.1, read as the reverse complement.
CAAGCTTTGCTCATGGGCTGCACCCTGCTGCCTGAGCCTCCTTGGTGGCCTACATGTCCCTTCCTCTTGGGGGACCATAACAGTGTTCAGTGACAACTGTCTCTTGATCAGCAAGCTGCTCCCTACCTGAATAACAATAAAACTTCTACTAAAAAACCGGATGAACCGAGGTCCCCTGGTTGAGGCCATGTCGTGTGCAGGGTTTTGGTAGAGAGCTAGTTATGTTCACGCTTGCTATGAGGACGAGTTTCTGAAATTAATACCTACTGGGGTCAGCCTCAGATGAGACGAACTAATTTCCAAGTCACCTTCAGACTATGGTCATGTGCAGAACAACTCAGCAGACCAGGGCAATCAGTGAGAGACTTTTTGACAGACAGAGGGTCACTGAAGAGTTTAAGTAGGGGAGGGGATTTCTTCCAGCATTGTATAAGGCCGATTCCAGCAGAAGACTGGGCTAAGGGCTAAGAGAGAACCGCTGCCGTGCTGAGCCTGACTCGGGGAGCCGGCTGGTGGACTGACTGTGCCTGTGCGTGGTGCGGGGACAGGAGGAGGGAGAAGGGACGCTTGGTTTCTGCTTCTTAGCAACACTAGGAGAGGTGTAAGCGGGGGAACGAGACAAAGGGCTCGTTAATTATCACCAGGGAAGGCCTGACAGGGTGGGATGAGCTTGTAAAGGAGGATCTCAAATGGGGCGACACCCACATACCTATGGTGACGACAGGTGAGGGGTGGTGTCGCTGTGTAACGCACCTGCACCTCTCCTGCCACGCATGGTCCCTGGCTCGGGGGCACAGAAGGAAGGCCTTGGCCAAGGAAATTTGAAGGTCTGGATTTTATGAATGTGCTTGTTTCTGTTGTGGTGGGAATCGAAGCCAGGGTCTTGAGCAGACCATGCAAGAGCCACGCTGACCGCATCCCCAGCCCGAGTTACGGATTTCCGTGCAGATGATCCGCCGAGACTCGGGTGGCGATGGTAGGATTGGTTCTTCTTTGAAAGCACTACCTTTAAACTATTAGCATTAGGCAGCAGAAAAACATTAAAATCACCCTGTCATCCTGTAAGCCAACTTAGCATAATTTATTTTGTTCTTTTGGGACTAGGTGTTCCCTCCACATTGGCTGGGAAGAGAATCAGACTCAGGGTAAAGACCCTGGAGAAGAACTCAAAATGTATTAATGGTGGCAGCGCTGCAAAGTGCATCTTAGAGAATCTGAGGGGTGAGATGGCTCTGTAGGCCACACGCTTCTCATGCAAGTGTAAGGCTGTGGGTTCAAATCCCCAAGGCTAGTGCTTCCTTAAAAGCTGGGTGCGGTAGCACACAGCTGTAATCACAGCACTCTCTGGAGATGGAGACAGGAATGTCTCTGCAATCTCTCAGCCCAACCAGTCTGGCATACACAGTCAGTAATGAAAAGATCCGACCTCAGGCAAGGTAGAAGTTGAAGACAAATCACTGAGATTGCCCTCTGACCTACACAGGCATGCTTCAGTACAAGACTGTGTGTGTGTGTGTGTGTGTGTGTGTGTGTGTGTCTGTGTGCGCGCGCGCAAACTGTGGAGGTCTCACTAGGGATGCACACAGTCTAGGATGCCAGAAAGGAAAGACATTACCTCATTACAAAAATTAGTAAGTGTTGGACTTATTTTATTGGAGGGCAAGAGGCTCTCCAGAAGAAACTTTGTGTGGTGGTTTGGATATGCTTGGCCCAGGAAGTAGCACTATCAGGAGATGTGGCCTTGCCAGAGTAGGTGTGGCCTTGTGGGAGGAAGTATGTCATTGTGGGGGTGGGCTTTGAGAGACCCTCCTCCTGGCTGCCTGGAAGACAGTAATCTTCTATAGGCCTTTACATGAAGATGTAGAACTCTCAGCTCCTGCTGCACCGTGTCTGCCTGGACGCTGCCATGTTCCTGTCCTGATCATAATGGACTAACCTCTGAAGCTGTACGCCAGCCCCAATGAGATGTTGTCCTTTATAAGAGCTGCCCTGGTCATGGTGTCCCTTCACAGCAATGGAGACCCTAACTAAGACGCTTTGTAAGCAGGCAAACATCTGCTAACAGCTTTTAAAGTAGAATGTGCTGGAATGCACGGAACAGCTCAGACATGTTATCGGGACAGCCTATTTTAGTCAGTATATCCATAAATAACTCCTGGTTTTTCAATGTTAAATAAAAATGAGTCCAACCACTATGTGATTAGCTATCTCTTTGTGAAAACCTGGTTTGATTCCGTAAGTTGAACATTTAGTTAATATTCAGCTTTCTGAATATTGCTCATTTCTTATTTTTATGAGTGAACAAAAAAATTCATGGCCATAAATAACCTAAACGTGGGTAAAATACAAATGAGAATCAAGCAGACGCCGAGCGTATCTTACTCTGTAACATGCATGGCTGAGACGAACGGTGAATAGGAGGAACCTTGGTTCCCAGCTGGCCATTTAAAGGACCCCTCAGCAGACCATTTTGACTAAGATTTACCAAGTGTTTTTCCTCTTTCCCGGGTGTGTGGTGTGCACTGGGTGTATGGAGTGTTGCATGTGTTTGGGAACTGTACATGGGTGTGTTCGCGAACGAGTCTGTGGAAGCCCTAGGCTGACGTCACGGGTCATGCTTAGGCTGACATCACGGATCATGCTTAGGCTGACATCACGGATCATGCTTAGGCTGATGTCATGGATCATGCTTAGGCTGGTGTCACGGATCATGCTTAGGCTGACATCACGGGTCATGCTTAGGCTGACATCACGGATGATGCTTAGGCTGACGTCACGGATCATGCTTAGGCTGACGTCACGGGTCATGCTTAGGCTGACGTGACGGATCATGCTTAGGCTGATGTGACGGATCATGCTTAGGCTGACGTCACGGATCATGCTTAGGCTGACGTCACGGATCATGCTTAGGCTGATGTCACAGATCATGCTTAGGCTGACGTCACGGATCATGCTTCCTTAGCTTCCTCCAGGCACCGATGAAGGGCCTCTCAACCCAAGCACACATCGCAGATACACCTAGTCTTGCCAGCCGGCTTGCTCTTGGGATGCTCGGTCTCTGCCGTAGGAGGTAGTTACTGTGGGCTGCCGTGCCCACCTGGTACTGCACAGTTTATGTGAGTTCTGGGAACCTGAATTCCAGACCTCAGGCTTGTGCGGCAAGTCTCTGAGCCGTCCCTGAAGTTTGGCTGATCCAAGTTTAAGACGAGATACTCAATGCTAAGCTAATCCAAAGACAGTGAAAATGTGGCAGCCAGGAACCTGCGAGGCTTGGCTTCTCCAGGCCTGCTTTCTGCCTGTAAAACACAGGCGAGGTGCTGTACATGGCCAAAAGAAGGACCTTGGGCACCACTGCATTATTCCTAAGGGAGCTGGAGAGACGGCTTGGAGGTTACGCCCACACTTAATTCCTATCATCACGTGGTGGCTCATACCCACGTGCAACACAGGTCCCAGGGGCCAGGTGCCCTCTCTGGGTCTCATTGGGCAGCACACATGTGATGCACAGACAGACGTGTGAGTGAGAACACCCACATATATGAACAATAATAATTTTTACTTAATCAGGCGGATCCCCAATGAAGAAGAAAGAAGAACACAGAAGATAAGTTTAATTTTGGGGGGTGGGGTTGAGACAGGGTTTCTCTGTATAGCCCTGGCTGTCCTGGAACTCACTCTGTAGACCAGGCTGGCCTCGAACTCAGAAATCCACCTGCCTCTGCCTCCCAAGTGCTGGGATTACAGGCGTGCGCCACCATGCCCGGCCGATAAATTTAATTTTTAAGCCTTAATCTCTTAACATTTATAGCTTTCTACATCACAAACCTAGACCAGATTGGCAGTGAAACAGAAAGAGGGCTCAGCTAGCCCATGATAGCCAAAACTGCCCTCTGCCTTTGAAAGACCAACTATGTAAAAGAATGGCCAGTTTCCAGTGTGTCTGCGGAGCTACCCGCATGGGGGTGGGGTGGGTTGAGGGAAAACATTTGCTGAAAAAGGTGGAAAAGAAAACCGATTAAAACAATAACAGCAACAGGCATGTCTCTGACACTGCAGCTTCCTGACGATAAGCACCCGGCTTCTCTTATTTGCTCAGTAATCTCATGACAGGCAGAGCGAGCCATGGCCTTGGTTTACAGGAAGTGGAGAGAAGAAGGCTAAAAACGCTTTGGTAATGGCGAGGCTGAGTAGCAAACTGGCTTGGTCTTAGGATGCACTTGAGTCTTCAGTGGTGACTGGCCCAGCCTGGGCTAGCTCTGCTGAGTAGCCAGCCTGGTCTCCCCTCACTCATCTTGGCTTGTTCCTGCACCCAACGCTCTTCCCAAGAGGTGGGTGTTCAAACAGTGTACCTCAAATAACTCTCCATGGGATGTACGTTCAGAGGCTCCCCTGGGCCCCACCCTCTGTGCCTGGAAGGAACTCGGGGTATTGGGCTGGGGAGGAGCAGAGTCCAGACCAGCAGGGCAGGGGGCACTGAAGGGCTCCAAGGTGAATCTCTACCGGGCTTTTAATGCTTGCATCCGGAGCCTTTGATACTCTGCCCAGAGGCTGCTCCCTGGCCCCTTACACAACACACGCAGATTCTGCCTTCCTTCTAAAATACCGGCTACTAACTCAATACTCTAGCATTTCTGTCAGGAGAGGCTGAAAGGAAATTTTTTACCTCTGCATTTTTTTACAAGCGCAAGATGGAAAACATTCAATGCTTTCTGCCAGCCTAAGTATATTCCCAATCCATCGCAGCAAATTTTCCACTTGCATTTAATATTTCAGTGAACTGGAGTGGAGGGAGAAGATAGGGAAAATGTTAAATCCACATTCCCCTTTAACAATTTCTGACCCACTTCCTGGGAAAGTAGGGCATCGCCTTGGAAGACGCCAGTCTGCAGGAAAGCAAGGTGTGCCTTCCTGGGTTTCCCCCTTACATCTGTGGGTCTCCTTCCTGCCGTTAGACATAAGGAGGGCCCAAGCCCGTCTGTGCTGCCCCTTAGGTTGGGTCAGCTCAATCTGGGTGCTAATTTTTTGCTCTATACTAACTGCAGGGGTTAGAGGACAGGTGCCAGCTCTTGGGGCTCTAAGGACACTGGTGGCTCCTCGTCCTTCTTTAAAGATCACCTGGGGTTCAGGAAACTCACATAAAGACTCAGCTCCCCTCTGCCCGAGCCCACCCTCGGGATACTGTTTTCCCACCCTCTCTTCTCCCAGGAATCAGATACAGTTTTGTAACCACTCGACATAAGGGCACTGGTGCTTGGGATCCGGCACAGTTGGTTGCTTGCTGCACCAACAAGAAAACCGGAGTTAATTTCTCACCCGCCCCCCACAGAAGCCAGGTAAGGTGGCGCACGCACGCACGCCTGTAACCCTAGCACAGGTCAGGTAGGAACAGGGGATCCCTGAGGCGTGTGGACAAGGACCGGTGAGTTCCAGGTAGACGAGAAACCCTGTCTTGGAAAAATAAGGTGGGCACTGAAGGAGAGAGGGGTCAGCTGCTGTCCTCTGCCTCCACATGTGCACATGCTCCTGCAAGCACGGGTAACCACACAGACATGAACACACAAGAAGGAAAATGGGGGTGGGGGTGGTCTAGACAAGTGCGAGACAAGGGACGTGGGGATGGCGGTCCAAGGAGACTAAGGTGTCTTCCCACTGTGCCTGTCACCTCGGAGCTCAGAGTGAACTCACGTTCACTACTTCACCGGATCAGGTTCTTTCCCAATAGGAGATGTGCCGTCTTCACACACACACACACAGCGCTTAAGTGGCTGACCAGAACGTACCCTGCAGATACTGGATCAATCTAATACATTTTCAAGCATAACAAATCTGCCTCTCTCTCAGGTCTCAGGCACTGCCTTCAAGTCTGATCGGGTTACAACATCACCAGAAAAGAAGATAAACAGAAAAGCTGGCTTGAAAAAGTTCTAAAAAAAGAAAATAAGCAAAGTAAGAAATGGGGGGTGGTGGTAATCATTCTAGCATATCACTCCTATGACCCAACCCTCACTGGCGTGTCTGCTGCTTGTAGTATTATTTCCAGTATATCAGTATATATATCAATACATATCAACATATATATATTCCATATATAAATATAATATTGCTCCCATGCCCTTTCTTTGAGATAAATTTGAGAGTTCCCCTTTGAGATAGAAATCTGACTGTTATTGGGCGCCGAGGGAGGGGATCACAGCCTGCGGTGAGGTGGCCAGTGTGAAGATGCCCCCCGCTCCCGTGCTGGGCTCTCATGAGCGGACTAAACATAATGGTTAACAAAGGATGAAGATGGAAGAAAAGCCGATGTGGTGCTTGCTCCGTGGCTTAGGACTCTATCTTCGTAGGGACTCTGCCCTGCCACGTCTTGGCCTTCTGCTGTCAGGTTAGGGCTCAGAGACGTGCCTATCTCTACACTGGATGGTGGTGGTGCTGGCGGCGGCGTTGGTTTGGCATCAGGATGTAGAGGAACTACCAAACTGAGTTTGGCACTTTCTCAGTTTTTACTTCGAGCTGATTTCCACCCTGGCTGAGCTCACTGCCTGCTGGGAACAGAAGTCAGGTTCAAAACCGGCTCCAGGCATCCCGGGGTCCAGGACTCCTGAATGGAGCCGTTTCCTCCCCTCTGGATACACAGTAGGCCTTCCCTCCCCAGCCAGCAGGAGTGTTTCTTCCACACCAGCTGCCAGAAGGAAGCCTTCTCTCTCTCTCTCTCTGTCTGTACTGGGAGCCAACAGTTGGAGGAAGGAGCTTGGAGACTCTTTGGTCACCTCTGGAGGGAGAATCCCAGCACTGGTGACCAAAATGCCCTAGTGTCTGCTGCTCATTCTCCTGCCTGGGCAGCTATCCTATGACAGAACAGCTCCAGATAATCGAAAAATCCTTCCTGTTCTTGCCCAGTATTTTCTTCCTGTAATCAGTAATCCTCCCCTCCCCTCCCCCCTCCGTCTGTCTCCTTCCCCTGACCATCCCCCCTCAACTGTGAGTACCAGAGTGCAAGATTAACACCCACCTTCCCTCCTGAGAGGCAACCGGCCAGCCCTGATGAGCACACGTAAGCCACCGAGGCTGCCAAGCCCGTGACTTCAACTTTCTTACGGTAAAGGAGTAGACCGCCGTAAACACGCAAGAGACGCGGGCACGTCTAGATTTTGACTTTCCTGATTTTACAGGTTTCCCAAGCCTCTTAAGACAAAACACAACCAGGTTCAGAGGGGAATTAAAAGTGCCTACGGAAACATTGCCAAGGTGAAAACACACAGGTCTCTATGGTAGATAAACCCACTCACTGTTCATACGGACAGGCTTAGTTCTCAAAGAACGGAGTGCAAAGCACGCCCATGAAGACCATACCGTAACGTGTGGATGTGATCGGACGGAAGCGGGCCTCTGCGTCCCTTAACAAGAGTGGCTGGAATTTTTGGCAAAACAGAACTTTATCTGTGTCCATGCTCCAAGCAGGCAGGAACGTCTTCTGCACTAATTCAGGCCACAGATTCCAACACGGTACGTAGAATCCGGGCCTCCCTTCCTGCCATGTTTCCTGGAGGCTTCTCCGTATCCTGGGAGATATCTCTTGCAAACAAACCCAGAGAATCCATTTTCCACCACTCACAACTGATGCAGCGGCCCAGGGGTGACGTGCTGTGAAGTCTGGCCATGGGCTTCGCAATGTGGCAATCCGCAACCCTGTGGCTGGGACAGGGCTTTAAATAGGAGTTCACATGCAATGCAATAAGAAACAAACAAACCCAAGAGACCTGAATGCATGGCATTGCATCGAATCCTGCCACTGCTAGATAAAGGAAAGGGGAAAGAAGGGGAAAGGGGAGAAAAAAAGGAAACTAGGAAAGCTTCCAAATTCATTTAATTAATCAACTAACCTAACTTTGGAAAATGACAGAAATGTCCCTTCTGGTGGTTAACAGTTTTGCAACTGGTCAAAGCACAGAAAGAACATTCCGGAGTGCTCTCCCCTAGACAGCACATCTGTATCCCACCTTCACTGCAAGGCTCAGTGAACTGAGGAAGAGGGGGTGGAAAGGCTGTAACAGTCAGAGATGGGGAAGACTTCCGTGAGTCATGACAGGCCCACTGTGCCTACGAGCTGAGCCCCGAGCTCAGAACAGGTGCAGTTGCCTATACGAGACCCATATGAGAGGAAGGACTCGGGAGGCCCCACCCCTAGCCAGGCAGCTATTGGCACCCATGGCTGATGGAAGAGGAGGGTGCGTTTTCCCCAAAAATGTGACCTCTGGTAGGTTGTCCATGTGGGTGGATAATGGCTCTGTCTGTAAACTGCTTGCTTTGCAAGCATGGGAACTGATTTTGACTGTCTGGACCCACATCGATGCTAGAAGTGGCACCACTCATTGATAGCCCAGAGCCAAGGACACCGTGAGACAGGAGAAAGCAGCTCCCTGAAGCTTGCTGTCAGTCGGGGGCGGGGGGCGGGGGAGGGGGCGCGCCCTAGGAGCCAGAGGGGAGACTGACTGTACAGTCTGGTCAAATCTGTCAACTCCAGACTCAGTGAGAGACCCTGTGGTTAGAGACTGAGGAGGACACTTGGTGTAAACGTCTGGCCTCTAGTCCCCTCACCCCTGCCACATGTACACAGATGTGCACAAGCACCTCCAATGCCATATGTACAAACACCACACACACACACACACACACACACACACACACACACACCCCAACTTAACTTGTAGATGTGATGTCAGACCCGTAGTGTGGATCTGTAGGTTTTAGTTTTCGTTGCTCTACAGTCAGTGAGCATCTGACCAAGTCCAGAAGGGTTTCCCTGACTTAGTTGCAGTTGGTTCTTGGTTTGATAAAAGACCAGATCCTCCTTAAGGATCAGACCGTAAGCCTATCCCTGGGATGACGGGCAGCATCCCTCAGTGCAGGGGAGGGGAAGCGCCCGGCTTCCTCCACCACATCTCTCCTGCACTTGTGTTAGCTGCCCTCCCTCCGGGGCTGGGAGATGCAGGCCTCGTTCAATCTTGCTGCTGTGAGGGGAGACCGACGTACAGTGTCTGGCTTCCGTCAGTGTTAGCCTGAGATGCTCACTCAGTGAGGGAAAGGAGGCTTCCTCCGCCCAGCCTCGTTCCCCCACAACTTCTGTAAGAGGAAAGACCCAGGCAGAAGCGCAGAGAAAGATATCCCCAAAGCAGGAAGTTCTCACCTAGATACAAAACTTCCCCCGACTGAGCAAAAGTCAACTTCCTGAAGGTGCACGATGGTGACAGAACTGTGACAAATGTCACACCTGGTGGGGACACGGATTAGAATAAGCCTTTGGAGAGCAACTGAGTCAATCCCACTCTCAAGGTCAGAAATGCACAGATTCTTACACGAAGGACTTAAGATCTATTCTACATATAGGTCGACACATTCAACATCCCCCTCCCTCCCCGCTCCCCCGCAGTGCCCGGAAGCGGGCCAGAGCCGTAGAAGGACTAAACACTGAGCTGTCATTTAAGCTGGTAACTGTTCCTGTCCAGTAGATGTCGTGTCTAGTACCTTGTCCAAACAGACGTGGAGGACAAACAGTGGAGGACAGTGGAGTAAAATTACAAGGTGGTGACAGTCGCCTGGGGGAAACGCACAGACCTTTGCCTGTGGAGGAGAGAGGAGACTTGAGGGGACGCCAGACAAACAGGAGAGAGCGGGAAAGCAGAGAGGAAAGGCTGCTGTCCACAAACAAACAACACCTTAAGATAAGAATTTCAGGAAAAAGAGAACATGAATTCACTTTTTTTTTCACAAAACACTTCTCCATCTGTATTCCCTTTAGTTACAGAAGAATTGAGAGCACTGGGTAAAGAATACTTGTGTAATATAAAATACGAAGGTTAGATTAACCATTATTGACCACATAGTAACCATGAACATAATAATGCCCTTCTAGGATTTCTAAATAATTATGCTGTATGGGAGAGAGAGGGTCGTGGAACCGAGGAAGAGCTGAGTTAATTCAGACAGCTTCCCCTTCGTCCAACAGACCAGGACTAGACGGAATATTTGAGGGTCAATGGCGTTGTGACGGGAGCAGACGTCACTGACCCTGACACACACTGGCTCATTCTCAGAGATTCACTTCATATTTGACCATTTTGTGTCTGAGTCAAGAAGATCCCCCATGTAACAGAAACTCCCTTTACACTCAAGCTTGTTACTTGGGAAAACTAACCAAGAAAATATCTATTCTCTGAAACATTTCAAGTACAACTATTTAAAGCTTCCAGCATGGCGGCTGGAGAGATGCTTCCCCAGTTAAGAGCTGCTCTTCCAGAGGATCTGGGTTTGGTACCCAGCACCCGTCCAGTGGTTCACAACAGGCTATGACTCTAGTCCCAGGTGCTTGCTGCCTTCTTTCGGCTATGGCAGGCCATGCACACATGTGATCCCTGAACACAGGCAACACGCCCATACATATAAAATACGACAAAACGGCAACCAAAGTGGGAAAAGATCTTTACCAACCCCACATCCGACAGAGGGCGAATATCCAATATATACAAAGAAATCAAGAAATTAGACCCCAAAGAACCAAATAACCCTATTAAAAAATGGGGTAGAGAGCTAAACAAAGAATTTCCACTAGAAAAAATTCGGGATGGCTGAGAAACACCTTAAGAGATGTTCAACATCATTAGTTATCAGGGAAATGCAAATCAAAACTTCACACCAGTCAGAATGGATAAGATTAAAAACTCAAGAGACAACAGGTGCTGGTGAGGATGTGGAGAAAGAGGAACACTCCTCCACTGTTGGTGGGACTGCAAGATGGTACAACCGCTCTGGAAATCAGTATGGCGGTTCCTCAGAAAATTGGGCATGACACTTCCAGAGGACCCTGTCATACCACTCCTGGGCATATACCCAGAGAACTCCCCTGCATACAAGAAAGACACATGCTCCACTATGTTCATAGCAGCCTTATTTATAATAGCCAGAAGTTGGAAGGAGCCCAGATGTCCCTCAAAGGAGGAATGGATAAAAAAAAATGTGGTATATTTATACAATGGAATACTACTCAGCAATTAAAAATAATGAATTCATGCAATTTGTAGGCAAATGGTTGGGTCTGGAAAATATCATCCTAAGTGAGTTAACCCAATCACAAAAGAATACACATGAAATGCAATGACTGATAAGTGGATATTAATGAGCCCAGAAGCTCTGAATACTCAAAGCACAATTAGCAAGTCAAAAGATTCCCAAGAAGGAAGGAAGGAGAGGACCCTGGTCCTGAAAAGATTGGATCCAGTTTTATAGGAGAGTACCAGAACAGAGAAATGGTGGTGGTGGGGTGATTGGGGAATGGGGGGGGGAAGAGGGACATATGGTGAGGGGGGAACTGGGAAAGGGGAAAGCCTTTGGAATGTAAACAAAGAATATAGAATAAATAAATAAATAGGAAAAAAAGAAAAAAGTGTAAAAATCTTTGAGTAGGAAATAAGGTAGCTCAGGCTTGGGAAGACAGTTCAGTTGGTAAACTACTCACCTTGCAAACATAATGTTTGTGTTTTACTCCCGAAATTCATGCAAATAAACCATGTATCAAGTCAAAAAGAAGCGCCACATTGGAAGTATTTCATATCATTACAAGTTCCCAAAGCTGCATCAGCCCAACCCATCTATAAGATGAAATGCCCAGGACAGAAATTCACCTTTGGGTTCTTCGGAGCCCTTCGTGATGCACAGGTTACAACCAGCATGGTTTCCTGTCTTGGACATTTCTCATGTCGCTGAGAAATAAATAGTAGGTAGATACTGTTTCTGACTTTAGGCCAAAACAGCTATATGTGATTATGTGACGCAGCACAAAATTCTGCAGGAAATCAAATTCTAATGGTTGTAATTCCTTGCACACGAGACTGGGTCATGCAGTGCTGTGTGGTAACCTCACGCCTGATACAAGCTTGGGTCATTACAGCTTTTAAGAATCTTTGCAGAGATTAGAAGCCTGAAAAAAACAACCCCACCTCTGGGGGGTTAAAAACAGCTTTCTGAAATTGTTCTGATGCACAAAACAGTGCTTTGCTTTCTTTGACAGCTGTTCAATAACTGAATACAGCTGGAGGCAGAGCCGGGCGCTAAGGGATTTCCATTTGATTCTCCACCAGGTTTTCTTTTCCAGAATGCTCTCCAACGTTCAAGCCAGTCTTATTTATCTTAAACACATTGTAGAAGATGGTCTTATTTTAATACGTTTCCATCCCACTCCATCCATGTCAGATGCAGTCTGTGGCGTTGACGGCCATGGCTTAACCCTTCAGCTAGCTGGCTCTAGGTAGAGGTGCTGTTGATTGTGGTCAAGTCACTTTCATCATGACATTACATGACACTGCAGGCACTCAAACACACCGGTCCCCAGTTGGTACTACTGGCCACTCTTCCCCAAACCCGTTTGATAGTAACACAGCAAGGAAGATGTCTACTCTGCCGTGACCTCTCTCGGCGGTACATTCACGTCAGTGTCTGTCTTCAGAGAGGTTGGCCTCAGGATACTTACTTCTGTCTGTCGGTGACTGGGGCATAAAAGCAAAATATCAACGTCTCCATTTGCAGGTGAAAATTATATCCTTGCTAAGACCGTAATACTATTATTAGATGACAAGAATGTTCTGTTAGGAAACAGATCTATCCAGGAAGCCAGTTCATTATAAGAAATATACTTATAGGCCATGCCATACTGAATCAAGGAGAGGACAGCTAATTACAGAGTTCAAAAGCATTTGAATGGCGACAGGCTAAAATAGCCCAGTGTATATATATGTTCTGAATCAGAATAGTCCAGTCAGAGGGATCATAACCTTCATGTTATGATTATACTTAAATTAAGTGGGAAGAGATAGTTGGAAGGAAAGACCATTATGTTAGCATTCCAGGGTTGTGTAGTTCACAATTTACTTTCAACAATTAAAAAAAAAGAAAGAAAGAAAGCCTACACAGCACAATTTAAAAGAGCACCCCCCCTTTCTGTGCTACCAAGAATACATCATTGGAAAAGTCCACATGGGATACAGGCCACTTCAAAACGAAGCATCAGAAATGGAAAGGGTGGCAGCCAGCCAATTTCTGAAGCGTGTGATCACGTGATTTTTTGTTGTTGTTATCATACTTCCCAACATTCACAGCAAGCCTCACGGATGGCTGTGAGATAGATGTGAGTTGTACGTTCGCTCCAAATGTGGGATGGAGGCGAACACGCCACGCTTGACCATGAACAGCGAGGGATAGAATACAGAGCCCTCTCCCTGTGCCCTGTCCATCTAACAACTAACTTCTGCCAAGCCCAAGCAAGGGCTCCTGTTCACACCCTTAGAGTAGAGCCAGCTTCATCTTCCTGTCCTAAGAGGTCTGATTTCTTCTCCGGGAAAGACGTTGAACATTTATTTTAATAACACAAAATAATGTGAAAATCCAAAAGACGAACCACATTCTTTCGGTGACTGATCATCTTTAATAAATATTAAAACACTTCTGATGACGTTAATCCCGCCCACGCTCTGGTCTCCTACCACTATGGGCTGTGTTCTGTATCCAGCTGGCTTTCAGCAGTGACTTTACTTACACACATCCACCTAAGGCACGTCTAGAGGTTTCCTATTGATGCCATAAAATTCATTTAACCACAAGTGATTATTAAAAAACACCTTAGATGCGGCGGGTGGGGGGCTGGGGGGGCTGGGGGAAGACAAGAGTCTACCGAAAACAAGAACAACAGAAAGAACCCTCCAAGCCAGCCCATCCTTACTATCAGGATAGGAGCCACCACATAAACATCTGCTAACAATTTCTTGCATCTAACACATATATCTCACATCTGCAGCTTTGGAACAAAGTGGAAAAAAGCAATCTAGCTGACAAGGCTTGAGAGAAGCTAAAGGTACTCCAGGAACCCAGCAAATGGTTCCAAGATGAACGGACTGGCTAAAACAGGCCGAGAACTCGGCTGACGGCTGGCCATACAAGCAGGAGGAATCCAGTTAGAGTCCCAGAATCCATATAAGAGTGCTGGCCCTGGTGGCATGTAGGTGCAATTCTGGGGAGGCAGGGACAGGCAGAATCCAGAGCCTGACGGTCGGCCAGCCCACACCTATTCTGTGTCCTCCAGGCCAGTGAAAGCGTGTATCAAAAGCTCTGGCTCCTTCACACGCCCATGCATGCACGCATACACAAACATTCACATACAGACATACACAGACACCCCTGATAGCCTCTGATTATGTACACATGTACACATGTACATACATACACACAGAAACACAAACACACACAGACACACACACACAAACACATAGAGACACATGCAGACACACACACCACACACACACACACACACACACACACACACACACACATACAGGATTTGGTGAGCTTCCTGTCCACCCTCCCCTTTTTAGCTAGTGGGCTTTTATTCTGTATACAGAAAGCACTGTCCACAGTTTCCAGTTGATCTTCCCAAAGAGCACAGGGATGTCTAAAGGGTAGGACAGTGTAGTCTGATGTAGGCGCCTTCTAGTCAGCTATGATTGCCCTCTTTCTGATTTTACTGTGCAGTGAAATACCCACACTATGTCTGATCTTTATAGAGTCTTTTCAAAACTCCAATTTCTCAAGGAATTTTAGTGTACTTGTTGCACTTGCATGGCTTATGAAATGTTTAATTAAAACAACTAATTGCCAACAAGTTCAACTGATGATATCAATTTATGGACAAAACCAATTCTCCAAACATGGACTTCAACTCTCAAGGGCAGTGTGACATGTGGACTGGGTGTGTGTGGGGTGGTGGTGGTGGTGAGGGGTTTTGCTTGCTGTGTACTCTGTTGCCATGGGTACCAATCCCAATCCCATGTGGTTACTGGTAGATCTAGCAAGCTGGGAGTGCTTACCACTCTCAAACTGCCAAGGAGTTAGCCAAAATGATCTGCTTTATTAAAAAAAATTAAAGTGCCAATGATTTCTAAGAGATTTTTGACAGGATTTCTGTCTTTCAAGTTTCCTACAGGTGGCTGCTCTTGTTTTATTATTAGGATGATGTAATGAACAAGGACTTGAAGGGGGGCAGTGCAGACGCTAAGGTCCTGTTCCCCAATTGGTTCTTGATTTGTCAGTAAAGAAAGCCGGGGGCCAATTGCCAGGCAGAATGTACTGGTAAGACTTCTGGGTCCCAGGAGGAGAAAGCAGACACAGGGACGGAGGGAGGCGGTTCTGCCATGCTTTGGAGGGAGAAGAACACAGCCAACATAAGAGGTCTTGGGACGCAGGAGGTGGGGAGGGAGAAGCTGGGGTGGGTGGCCACTCGTACAGGCAGGTGGCCAAGGATGCTTGACAGGAACCAGGTGGGACTAGCCACTGACGTTTAGGGCAGGTGGAGAGATGGAGAGATGGAGATAATAAATTGGTAAGGGCACCCTTTTCCAGGTTGGAGATATCAGCACCAAGCAATTGGGCCAAGAAGGCAAGTTATAAAGGAACAAACTGTGTGTGTCTTTTGTCCAAGGATTCAAGGGATTCCAGGACACGTGGGGGCTTGCAGCTTGGTTGCTGGTCCCAGAGAAAAAGGCAGTAGCTTAAAGACGTCCGGGCAGGGAAGAGAAACTGCTTTGAGGGTTGTGCCATTCTATCTTTGTTCATTTACTATTATCTACTACATGTGTGTTTGTGTGTATGTGTGTGCATGTGTATACACAAATGTGTGAGCAAACATGCCATGCCACGTGTGTGGGGTCAGAGGACAATCCTGGTTGTCTGTCTTTACTCCTGACCCTGTTTTGAGATGGTCTCAGTGTGACTGTGTAGGCTAGCTGGTCTGTGAACTTCTGGGAAGTCCCATGCCTCTGCTTCGCATCTCTCCACAGAAGGCTGGGATTACAGATGTGTGCAGCTACACCTGGTTTTGTGTGAGTTCTGGAGTTCTGAGCTCATATCCACTGCCTGTGTTGTAAGTGCTTAACCCACTGAGCCATCATCTCTCTATATTACTATCTCTCCCCTCCCCCCCTCCTCTCCCTCTCCTCTTCTCTTCTCCCCCTCTTTTAATTAGAGACAGGATCTTATCATATAACACAGGCTTTTAACACACTACATCCCTGGCTGGCTTTGAACGTACGATCCTGCTACCTGTCTCCCGAACACAGGGATTACAGGCATACGTTCCTATGCCCAGCCCCCACCCACATATTGAAATCACGATCAATTTGGATTCTGCTCTTAAATCACATTTCTGACTTTAGCCTAATACAGATGAAATGCATCGATGCCCAGTCCCACTGTAAACACCCTGCGGATGCACAGGATTAAGAAATCAATGATGAACTGTTCGGAGAAAGAAAGAATCATGTTCCATTACAGCTAATTACCCTCTAGTTTATCTGTTGAGAAAGTTTAAATTCTTCTGTTTCATGTTCTGTGTGCCTTGTTCCCCCAAAGGCAGGAAACAAGTGAAGACAGACCTCTGTTTCCTTTGCCTTCCCCCCTCACCCCCCCACCCCGCTTTTTTAACCCATATCTAGTTGCTGAAGAAGTATCAATAGGTAATTAAAAACAAGTCTCAAGCGACTGCCTCTTGGGGAACAAGGCACACAGTGTGCACTCACCACTAAGATTTCACTGTTTACAACTGAATATCAATAATCATCTATCCTTTACTCCTCTGAAGTATTAACTAAAAGGTGTACAATTCCAGGCTGGGACTCTGTTGGTAAAAGTGCTAAAGCAGGTATGAGGACCTGGGTTCAGATCCCCAGCACCTACCTAAGAAGCCAGGCATGACGGCGTATGTCTGTATTCCTAATGCTGGGGAGACAGAGACAGGGGGAGCCCTGCACCTCACTGTCCAGCCATTCTAGCCAAAACAAGAGCTTCAGGCTCACTGAGGGACCGGTCTCAAAGAACACGGTGGAGTGTGAGTGACGAAGATATTTGATAGCAACGTCTTTCTTCAACATACATGGACACACTCACTGTATATGCATGTGCACATACACCAAACATGTACACGCACACATTATAAACCAGGCTTTAGCTTTTAAATCAAACTTCCCATTGAATCTACCAAGGTCCCTGGGAAGTCACATGGCAAAGAGATCCACGCTATGAGACTGTCTCTAGCTTCGAACCCACTCCTGTCCATCCTGCAGGAGTGCTACTGCAGACAAGCTGCCTGGCTCCACGGGGACCAAGGCAAACAAGCTGTCTGCTCCAACCAGAAGCTGGCCTGTGCTAAGTGCTCCCCGGATGCCAGTGACCATTACTCCCAGGAGACTCTGACAGATAACCCTGCTGTTCACTTTATCTTATCAAGGAAACTAGTTCACCACAGCTTAGGCAGAGATCACCACGAAGTCGATGATTAAACCCACCAGGTATGTCAACAGTCTTCATGAAAAATCTTTTTAATAACAAATATTAAAAGTCAAGTGTGTGTGTGTGTGTGTGTGTGTGTGTGTGTGTGTGTGTCTGTAATCCCAGCACCCTGAGGCTGAGGCAGGAGGATCAGGAGTTTAAAGCCTATTGAAGTAATGCATCGTTCCAGATAGCCTTGACTACATAGCAATGACCATTACTGAAGAATAAATGGATAGGTGTGTAGATAGAAGGTAGATCCTTGGTTTTCCCCAGGAATTAAGCAACTAGGAACAAGGTATTAAGGAGTTTAATAGCTGAGGTGTAGTAACACAGATGCCCCCATGTAACCGCCCCTTCACATGAGAGAGAATCACCGAAGTGCATGTTTTCCTAAGCGTGTAGGCATCTGGCTGCCCTCACTGGGCTGATGGATGCCACTCCCCTGTCACTGGGTCCCTTGATAGCCTCCCTTCTTTCGTCTCTACTTCATATCTAGCTCCAGACATTTGGCAAGCTGGATTGCAAAAAGCTCCAGCCTTGGCAAGCATCTTCCTTTCACATTTTACTGTCTAGCAAAAACAGCTATCATCCAGGGCACCAGGAGCCTTGGCCACCCTTCAGTCCCACCTCTGGCTCTCCAGGTTGGGATCAGCAACCACACGTCCATTGCTGGGCTGCTTATCACAGACACGGTAGCCTAGGAAATGGTCGGAATGCCTTCTAGAGAGAGTGAGTTCCATCGAGAACATGGGGCTCACCAGGTTCCAGGCAAGAGCAACGGCCAAGCTTCCGCTGTAGGATGGGGATGGTACTGTGGGCCACTGTCACCGAGACACCAACGTTCTACCAGGCCTGCGGTACAGTGACTCGCACGGGAAAACGTAAAAGGCCAAGAACCACAACACGAGGGGAGGGAGAGGCACGAGTGTACCTCTTGAAGAGTCACATGTGTGGGTTTAAAGGGGGTGTGTTAATCTGAATGAAATAAGAATACTATACCCTGACCAGTCAGTCAGTCAGTCATAATGGACAGCTAGAAACAGCAGGAGAGCTGTAGTAATGACTATCCCTGGTTTCCACTTAGGGTTAGACTTGGCTCCAGAGGTGACATCTAGTAAGAATCATGAACCAGGGGCTGAAGAGATGGCTCAGCCGGTAAGAGCCCTGGATGTTCTTTCAGGGGACCCGGGTTCAGTTCCCAGCACTCACAGGACAACTCACAACTCTCTGCAACTGCAGTTTCAGGGGATCCGTTACCCTCACATACACAATGCACATAAAATAAAAAATAGATAAAATAATTTAAAAAAGAATGATGAACCAGTCAATGGCCTTAAGGATAAATGGAGCTTCCGTTTTAGAGGATGTCAGGAACAGGGTACATATGGCCCTGTGACCCACTGAAAGCAGTAAGGACCACGTGGGGAGCCATTTTAGAACAGACAGGATGCCACTGGAGAGCAGGGGAGACACAGAGGAGGAGGGCGGGGTCCAACCAAGCTTCGCTTGAAGCCACGGGTCTGACTTTGGCTCTCAGTCTCCCAAGCCGAAACGGCCTTTATCATTTAAGCTAGATTTTAGTCGAGCTTCTTATTAACTTAAAAGCCTCTGGCTCTTGAGTCTCATAAACCAGCAGACACTACCTTTATTATTCAGGCTAGTTCTCCGTCCGGGTTTCTCATTAGCTTAAAGGAAAACACGTCTGTAGCATTCCATCATGAGTTGGGGTGGGGCTCATAAGGACCCAGGCCGCCATGGGGAGCTCCGAGCAGTTAATGGTTACCAGAGGAGTCAGGGGAGTCGTAATCCTCATTGGTGCAGCCACCGGCAGCCATCTCTGCTCAGCTGCCCCCATGCTCGTGTAGGCAGCCGGCATTTAATACAGCGGCAGAAAAAGACACGGATGTGGAAGAAGGGGTTGGTGGGAAGAGGATTGTGAGGGGAGATAAGATCAAAGTACTTCATGTGTGTGTGTATGTGTGTGTGTGTGTGTGTCTGTCTGTCTGTCTCTCTGTGTGTGCGCGTGAAACTGTGCAAGAATAAATGCATGTAAAAATAATTTTTAAATCCTGTTGTAGGATACGTTTAGGATAAGCACTTTGTATACTGCTTTAGATGGCACTGCAATGGACCAAAACATAATTTTCTATGACCTAAATGTGCTTGCTAAATATTTTTCACCTGGAACGGCTGTTGTAGGTACCCAAATGAAAATAGAGGAGAAAAAAAAAAGCAAAAAATCTCCATGATAGCTAAGGGGTGGGGGTGGGGGTGGGGGGTAGGTACGTACTTGGATCCTGGAGATTGGCCACCATTAGGAAGATCAACTGAGACTTACGCAAGAAATGAATCAAAATTTCTCAATTAGTTTGTTATATCATAGATGAAAATGTCACACAAGTTCTCTTATGAATCCACCCTGATTGTCTACATATATGTTTATGATGTATATGTATACTATTATATGTACATGTATACAAATATGATGTACATGTAATGCACATGTGATGTATATGTGATGTATATGTATACGTACATGTATCTGTACATGATGTATATGCATATTTGTTCATACTTTAAGCCCCTGTTGCATGTTTCCATGTGTATCTCCTCACTGGAAGCTATCAATGTGCCTGCAGAGTAGGCACATTGTCTTGATTTAACGATTGGTGTGGGAGGAGGCAGCCTGCGGTGGGTGCTGCCACCTGGGGCAGGCAGTCCTGTGGTCCTGGAGTGTATGAAACTCGTGCTGAGCATGCCGTGGGGAGCGTGGTAGTTTGAAAGGAAAATGGCCGCCCTGAAGCGTGGTCTTAATGGCATAGGGGTGGCTTGTTGGAGAAGTGTGGCTTTGAGCTTTCAGATGTTCAAGCCAAGCCCTGTGTCTCTCTCCCTGCTGCCTGTTGCCTCAGATGTAGAATCCTCAGCTACCTCTCCAGCACCATGTCTACCTGAGTTCCACCATGCTTCCCACCACCACAATAATGGACTAGACCTCTGAGCTGTAGGCTGGCCCCAGTTAAATGGTTTCCGTTGTGAGAGTTGCCGTGGTTGCTTCTTCACAGCGATGGAAACCTAAGGCGGGAGCAAGCCCGTGAGCAGTGTTCCTCTCTGTCCAGCATCCGTTTCAGCCCCTTCCTCCAGGCTCCTGGCCTGCGTTCCTGCCCTGACTCCCCTGCATGGGGGACTATAAGCTATAAAGATGAAATGAACCTTTTCTTTTCCAAGTCACTTTTGGTCATGGTGGTTATCACAGTACTAGGAACCCCAAGCTAAGTCTTGCAGATGTGACAAAACAAAAACTCCACAATCTTTCTTTTTTCTTTTTTCTTTTTCTTTTCTTTTTCTTTTTCTTTTTCTTTTTCTTTTTCTTTTTCTTTTTCTTTCTCTTTCTCTTTCTCTTTCTCTTTCTCTTTCTCTTTCTCTTCTTTTTTTTTGTGAGAAATAGGAAAATCTGAACCCCTGACTTTTAAACATGGTTCTGTGCAGACAGGATAAATTTTCCTCTTTCTCAGCTGCCAGATAACTCTTCACATTATTAACCTCACTCCTGTTTATAAACTACAGGAATCATTAACTAGAGCAACCCAACACCACAGTTCATTCACAGAACTTCGAAGAGAGATTCAAAGTCAAACAGAAGCGAAGGGGCCAACCTTGAAGACAGCGTTCCTCACATTATTCACAAGACAACGATGGCTGCTAGAGCTGTTGAAAGGGGTAGACAGGGGTCGTTTTCTTGATGGTGGTGTCTCTAGAATTGTCCCCTAGGATAAGGTGAGCTGTGAGTCCACACACCCCACAGCCCCTATCTCTGGGAAGGCAGTTTCTGCCATCTCTCTGCCGCCTCCACCACAGTTCTCCCTCTCCCTCTCTTACGTCTTTGTCTGGGGTGTATATGTGTGGGTACACAGGGACCACTGCACCACACATCCTCCTGTCACCCTTTGTCCCCATTCCCATGAGTGAAACTTAGGATGTAGCCACCAAGCCCCAGGGATCCCCCAGTTTCCCCTCACTCCTCACTCCCACAGCTGGGGTTATAGGCATGTACACAGCCATGTCTGGCTTTTTATGTGCATGCGGGGATTTGAACCCAGGTCTTTATAGTCGCACAGCAAACATTCTTACTCTTTCAGTCATCTCCCCACCCTCTCCTTAGTTTTTAATGGTTCTTGCTACTGTGAGGTCCACCAGACCTTAGCATGACTGACACCATGATGGAGG
Source organism: Apodemus agrarius (assembly GCA_964023405.1). Taxonomy (NCBI): domain Eukaryota; kingdom Metazoa; phylum Chordata; class Mammalia; order Rodentia; family Muridae; genus Apodemus; species Apodemus agrarius. The sequence goes on along the minus strand of OZ030019.1, from coordinate 66,183,471 downwards.
TACGTACGCTTCAGGCCTTGGAACCCCGTATGTGCGTAGCCACTAACATTTGCAGAATGAGAACAAAGATCTAATCCACCCCAAGTCCGTAGCTGTGGAATGGACTCACCTTGCCTTTCGGCTTCTGTAGTTCTGCTTGTGGCTAACTGTTCTTGCTAACTGAAATGTATCAACCAAGCATGTGGGTCTTGTACATGAAGGCTCACCCTGAGAAAGGCTCAGGACGGCACGGCATGGGAGTCCTGAACACCTACTATACCTAGCTTGCTAGCTGGGCAGTGTTTCGCTTTGCCTGGTGGATATTTTTCTTGTTGTGGTGAGGGTCTTGTTTGGGGTGCCAGGCATTGAGCTTAAAAACCTACCCGCAATAAACACAAACTTTATCGCCAAGTTCTACCCCTAGCCAAGGTAATAGTTCTGCATGTGTCGGGGAATGGCTGAATACACTTTATACCTACAAGGTCAAGTTGAGTTCTGAACCCCGCTGCTCAGGGGGACACCACCTCCCGTGGTGTGGCAGGAATTCTGTACAAATCTGACTCATGATAAGGGTAAAATAGGCTCGGCCTCCTACGCTGTGAGGAGAAACCAATATGTATGCTCCAAGATGTTACCTTGCTTCAACAGTGTTCTCATTCATCATTTAGGAAAAGAACATAAAATTGAAGTAATAATAACATAATTATACCAAAAATGCCACTGTAAAAAAAAATCAGTCTTGTTAGTAAGTTTGTGTAAAAAAAAACATTTTTTCCACTAAAAAAAAAAATTACCACATACATAAAGGACTTTCATTTTTATTTTCAATTTAGGGAACCGGTGAGTTTGTTGGGCTTGCTTACCGAACCACTGAGGGGTGCCCTAGAGAGGCGTGAGTGACCCGCAGACTACTACATCACTGAAGTCTTGTCTAGCCCATCATGGTGTTGTTCCCATGGAAACTGTATCATGGAGTCCTTTAACAGGATTCAATTGCTTTTAATTAAAAAAATATTTTATTCCAATTATGTGTGTGTGTAGTGTGTGTGTATGTGTGTGTGTGTGTGTCTCGTGTATGTGTGTGTGTGTCTCGTGTATGTGTGTGTGTGTGTCTCGTGTATGTGTGTGTGTGTGTGTGGTGTGTATGGTATGTGTGTGCATGTGTATGTATGCATGTGTGTGTGTGTGTGTGTGTGTGGGTGATGTGTGTGGTGTGTGTGGTATGTGTGTATACATGTATGTATGTATGTATGTATGTGTGTGTGTGTGTGTGTGGTGTGTGGTGTGTGGTGTGTGTGGTATGTATGTGCACATATATGTATGTATGTATGCATGCGTGCGTGCGTGCGTGCGTGCGTGCGTGCGTGCGTGTGTGTGTGTGTGTGTGTTCCAGCGTGAGAGTGAGGCAGAGGAGAGGAGACTGTTCAGCTCCCTCGGATCCGGGGTCCCAGCATGCTGTGTCCAAGCTGATGTGGACGCTGAACTCTAGTGGTCTTAACTGCTGAGCCAGCTCTCCAACGCCCTCGACGGCTTTTTAAATAGAAGAAAAACAACATGCGGACCAATGACATCTTTAAAATTTAAATAGCAATTAAATACTTCACAAGAGCTATGCCCTTTCGTGCAATAACACCGCGAACTGAAAACCAGTACGCCAAAGTTGCTTGCTTTGTAGCCTGATGCTGACGAGGATGTCAGCCTTTTAAAGCTCGTGCTGGACTCCAGAAGGCATTCTTGGTGGGAGAGATTAACTTGTCAACCAAAGCAAACTGAACACTTCACTGGGCTTTATCTCTGCTTACAGAGGAACTTTATCTTCGTTTCCACAGAGACAAACAACCTTGTGGATACAGATACACCATTTCCTCTAATGTAGATTACGAGTCCTCAGAGGAGGCCAGAAGGGTGAACTTGGTGGTAGAGACCTTGCTGACCATACATAAGGCTTGGGTTCTGCTCCTAGCACTGCATTAAAAAAAGTAAGAAAGGAACGGGATCTCAAGGCCAATAGTGAAGATTGGGATTGGCTTTATTTATCTTCTATTAAGACTTAAATTTTTGACTTGGCTAAACTTTCATTATTTACAATGACTGGTGACGGGAAAGAATTCTATTGATCTCTGCAACTGCCTTATCAACCATCAGGAATTTAACACAGCAGGAGGCATCAGAGGCCCCTTGGCTGACAGCCATGAAATCCTATTTTACTCCTGAGCCAATGATACTGTAGTCTGGGGTCAGAGAGATGGCTTTGAGAGATGGCTTAGCAAGTAAGGACACTTGCTCCAAGCGTGAAGACCTGTATCACCACTGTGATCCACACCACTGTGATGGCGGTGTTTCCTACAAGCTGTCACTCCTCACATATGCTATTATACATATGCTTGCGCGCGCGCGCGCGCGCGCACACACACACACACACACACACTAACCTATAAAAGTAAAAAAAATGTTTAAAAAGATTTATTTATTTTATGTATATGAGTGTTCTATCTGCATGTACACCTGCATACCAAAACAGGGCATCAGATCCCATTACAGATGGTTGTAAGCCACCATGTGGCTGCTGGGAATTGAACTCTGGAGACCTCTGGAAGAGCAGTCAGTGCTCTTAACTGCCGAGTCCCCAAAAAAACAACTTTAAAAAATATCGATACTGTAGTCTGATGGGAGAAAGGGATGATTCCGGGATTCCGGTAACGGAAAGGATGCCTTTCAGATCACAGTACCTCAGAAGAAGGGAGTCACAGGGAGACCTACAGACGCACACTCAAAACAGAAGGCCTCCGTCCAGGTGGTATCCAACACTTTCAGGATAACTGGGTATTTTGTACATGTGTTTTCAGCAAAAGAGTAGACTAAAAGAGATCCAATTTTGTGGAGGTTTTATAGCAAAGAATAGTTTTATCAACAAATATTTATTTATACCCTTCATACAAGAGGGAGAAAGCTGGGGCTTAAATATCAATGGCTGTCACACAGGGAGCCTGTGACGTTTGCAAGGGCAGGAAACAGAAGGAACACTTTCCGTGGGCAGCACAAATCGGTGCCACCGGGACTTTGGTTTTCAGATGTGATTTTCCTATTCCGCTGTTAATAGTTCTAAAATGTGGCTATGTTCTGTCTTAGTTAGGGCTTCCATTGCTGTGGAGAGACACCATGACTAAGGCAACTCTTCTAAGCACAACATTTCATTGGGGCTGGCTTACAGGTTCAGAGGTCCAGTCCATTATCATCATGGCGGGAAGCATGGCAGCATCCAGGCAGGCACAGTGCTGGAGGAGCTGAGAGTTCTATGTCTTGATCTGCAGGCAGCGGAAGAGGACTGTCTCCCGAAGGCAGCCAGGAGAAGACTCTGATTCCCACACCGGGAGGAGCTTGAGCATCAGGAGACCTCAAAGCCCATCCCCAAAGTGACACACCAAGGCCACACCCACTCCAACAAGGCCACACCTCCTAATAGGATCACTCCCTATGCGTCAAGCATTCAAAGGCATGGTGGGCAAACCTATTCAAACCACCACGTGTTCTATAATTCACGTGGGCACAGGACACGAGTTGTCGGTTCAGGCATGCTTCAAATCAAGATAATATTGTTCATGTTCTCCACCTACTTAAAACTTTATACAAGTATGGTTTTAGTTAAAATGCCAATCAAGTCCAAAAAGCGACAGTATACTCCCGGGTCAACATATGTCCTCACAGGACTAACATTTTCCATGTCAATTCTCTATGAATACAGTAACCCAACTGTGGGGTAAGAGGTTCTTGGGCCAGCAGGATGGCTCAATGGGTAAAGCATTTGCCAATGTAAATGGCCTGAACTCTAGGCCTTGGACTTACAGCAGAAGGAAAGAAATTGCTTACAGATGTCCTCGGACCTCTCCCTGCACATGAGTATGGCCATTCACGCTTGTATCGTATAAACGTGCACACGCACTGCACTGTAAATAGGTAGATTCTCTGGGCAGGAGCCGTGTCTGGAGACAGTCGCGTGCTGTAGCCCCTGCTGGCCCCTCGCCTGCTGCACACGCTCCCTGCCTCAGCATCCCACGTGCTGCTGTTTCGGGTACGAATCACCTCACTGACACCCACGTCAGGAGTCATGGCCTGGAGCTGAATTTTCTAAACACAGTGGATATAGACAGAATCATCTCGACTCTGCAGGGAGATGTCTTAGTGGAGACAACACTTGCTCCTCAGAACAGAGCTGGAGCGCCAGACTCAGCACGCATGCAGGTTGGCTCCCGATGATCTGACTCCAGCACCAGGGGATCGGAGATCTCTGCCCTCCATGGGCGTCTGCACTCACAGGTACACACCCAGACACAGACATATGCACATATACATGATTAAAAATATAAATATTTAAAAGTGATTTTTTTAAAAAAACTGTGTACTTGAGCCTTAGCATTGGTTGTGTTAACCGTATGACACGCAGGCTTTTAGTTTTAAGGGCTAATCAGAGTCCCCTTATCCCTGCTTCTCTTGCTAACAGAACCCCAATATCAGCTTGGGTGAATGCAGTCTGAGGCCCAGGTCACGCTGGTGAGGAAGGGTATGTTCTGAGCCCACTGGGAACTTAAGGAAAGACTTTGCTTTCGGAGGAGGGGCAACAGAGTCCTTCCCTTCTTCTCATCTACACACTGCCCCACCCCGGCTGTGACCCTCTGGACTAGGAAACAACGTGCTGAGTTTCGGACGGTACACTGGCCAGCTGAGGCTGGGTTCCCGGTTGTAATGGTTTCCAGCTTACTGCACAGTGCACTCAGACCTGAGCTTGGCTGGGAAGGGGATTTTCCCCCATGGCTGTGAGTATCTTCACGGTTAGCACCATTTCCTTCCGTTTATCTCACAAGTGAACTACTGCTGAATGAAGCCAGATACATTTACACACCCGAATGTCTCCATTTCTCTAGTAGGTAGGTAAGAAACGCAACAAATCCGGGAGACTTCTTTCTACTGCTTGCCCAGTTAAGGCTACGTGGTTTAGGAGAAATATGGCTGCCAACATGGCCGACCTACATCAAATACTGAGCTGTTCCTTTGAAACATTACCACAACTGCAAACTGAGAGCTAAAACTTGCCAGTCCCAGCAACTGGCTTCTGCCAGCAGTAAGTGGTGGCAAGCATTAATGCATAAGAAACAGGGTTCTCTACTTACGTTGAATTTTAGACAAATAATTTAAATAGTTCTGTGAAATATTTGAGACATAGTTAGACTAAAAAAAAATTGTTCAGGATAGAATGTAGCTCATTGACAGAAGAGACATTTAGCATGTCCAGGGCCCTTGGTTCCTCTGTACCAAACCTCTTAACTCACTGCTTTCCTAAAATGCAAACTGAACTATGTGTTCCATGGTTTATCTGGCAAACCAACTGATAATCAACTCCGAAATACATTGTTTCACTTGAGGCGTTGTGTTTGTAGGAGACTTGGTTACTTTCTTCGTCTGGGGAACAAAGGAAGAACAATATTACAAGATAAAAAATATTTGCAGACCCCGAGTCCGCTGCCCAATGAAATGCCCTCATATTCATCGGCACAGGCCCTCTGAGAACAGAGAACCCTCCTCTCTCTCTCTTAGGGACTTTTCAAAGGACTAGTTAGGGCCCTGAACAAAGGCCAGAGCAGAAGGAGCCTCTGTGGTGGCCACAGCTGAGTACATCCAGCAAACAAAGGACGATTCACCTCTCTACCTCACACCACGCCAAACCCCACACAGGAGACAGGGTGGGTAGGATGAAATCCGATCCGCCTAATCTTGTAATTATGAACTTCTCTTTCCTCCTCCTTTCTTTCTGGCTCCTGGGAGAGGTGCTGAAAAGACACAGAAAGGGGGGAGGAGAGAGAGAAAGGAAACTGGCACCAGCAGATCTGCTCTTGGCAAACACAACCGAGAGTTAGACAAGGCCAGGGAGGGTCCCGCCTGGGGAGAGACAGATGCCCAGCGTGGATGGACAAACAGCCACACTGCAGTGTGGGGGCGTGTCCTGTGACCCTTGGCACCCAGGACCAGGCCCAGACCATGGAGCATTCACTACGTGGTTGTTTGAGTCACATGAAGGGAGCACACAGGCATGGAGCTGGAGGACCAGAGATGGCTTCCCGAAGGGATGACTCCTGATGTTGTGAGGAGAGAGACAAGGGCTCGATGAAGCCGGAACACACTGGGAAGGAGGGAAGAGCAGAGTGCCTACACACACACACACACACACACACACACACACAAGACAGCAGCCTAGGCTAGTGGCCGTGGTCCAGACATTGCAGTATCTGGTCCAGAACTGAAGCCCAAGTAGAGAGAGGAGTTTTCAGATGTCGGAGTCCATTTTTCCTCTAAAAGGGAAACTGAGGAAAGGAAGGACCCAAATGAGACTAAGAAAAACATGGAGCCCTGGCAAGAGGAGGGCGGGCCCATCAGAATTCCAAAACAACGATGTCAGACCAAGAACCCTGGATTAGAGATGACATATACTCAGGCTGAGCCTTAGGAGAGATGGAGGAGAGTAGACAGCAGTTGTCCTGGTAACCGGATGAAAGAGACGAGTTGAGTCCGTCCATCACAGGTTCTTGGGCAGGAGAGGTCTCAAGATCTGTTTAGAGAAGAGACGGTGCCACGTGGGAGAGGGGTGGACAATGTCTCAGATGAATGAAAGGAAGGTCTGTGCTAGGACTGGCCACTGGGTACCCGCTGCAGCTTCCGGTCCCACTGCAGGAGGGATCTGACATGCCCAGCTCTGTCCGCGGGCCCAGGACTAGGCTCTGCCAGGCACTAGTACGCAGGTGGGAGGTTCCTGCAGGAAAGGACCAGAGGTCCCAGATGCACTTAACTCACTTAGAAGCACACACTGAAACAAGAGCCTCTAGAAGAGGAAACTCGGGCTCATCAGGATCAATGGTTCAGAGGTTACTCTGATGTCTGGGGTAGGGGCTAGGAGCGCAGCCAAGAATCCCTACAGACATAAGATACTGAAAGGTCACTGGGCGGTAGTGCCTGTACCACTTAGTACAGGGACAAGGAGGCCGCACACAGCCAGGGGAAGCTGGCCACTCCAAGATCTAGCCCTTTAGTATTAAAAAAAAAAAGGTGCTCACTGATTATGAGCACCTGTTCTTGCTAAGGACCTGGACTCAAGTTCCAACAGGCACATGGTGATTCACAATTGTCCTTAACCATAGTTCCAGACTGCACATGATGTTTACATGTGAGTAAAACACTCATAAACACATAAAATAAAACAAACTTTAAACACACACACACAAAAAAAACCCAAATAACAGTATACATAACCTCAGGGCTGGTGAGATGGCTCTGCGGTTAAGAGCACCCGCTGGCCCTGTGCGGGACCCAGGTTCAGTCCCCGGCACGCTCACAGGGGCTCACAAGCATCCAGATCTCCAGTTCCGGGGCATCTGACTCCTCTTCTGACCTCTGAAGGCGCCAGGCATGCACACACCAGCTCCACACACATGCAGGGAAAACCCTTGAAACACATTTTAAAAAACCAAATAAAACCGAATCTATGTAAGCTGTAGATGCATCTGGATCTCAAAGAGTGAATCTTGGCGCTATGGAGAGAAGAATCATTACTTCCCCTAAACCCCTCCCCCAAAAAAGCACGCACTAAATGACCTTTTCATCCAAACAAAACTAGAAGCAACTGAAGACCGAAAATGGATTAAAAACATCCAAACTTTACAACTGGGTAGGGTTGTGGTCCACCTTAAAAGAGTGACGGGCAGTTCATAAAAGTAGATTAAAGACGAACTGACAGCTTGTCCGAGGAGGCGCCGAGTGTTTTAATCCTGCATATAGTAAATCTTTTTCTAGTGGGAAGTAAGTCAGCAAGTGAATACTCACCAAGGGGAAGAAACGCCGGGTCTTTCCAAGGCTCTCGTGGGCCTGGGCCCGTTGGCATTAACTCGCACTCCTGTCTTGTATGAATGGAAGAGCGGTGTCTGGGGCTGACGGCGCAAGGCAGGAGCTTGCCTGTTGCCTGTTGCCAGGAACTGTGTGTCCTAGGCCCACCCCTACACATCGGATCTCATATGCAAGGCAGCCAGCACATGGGTTCATGTGGGCATTCATTATTCTCTCAAGAACCCCGTAAGATCCAGTGCCTCATTTATAAGGCCCGCAGGTGACTGGCACATGTGAAGCGTGCACGAGCCGTGGCAGCTGGAAGCACAAGCCCAGATACTGTATTTTGATCCGAGAGCTAAACACGGGGACAGGCAAGGAGGGTCAGAAGTTACCCTGAAGTACTTTTAATATATTGCATGGCCATTTGTAACTTCTGTTATATTTTATGTGTAGAGTCGCTTCCCTATTTTTTTATCTATTAGCATTACTTATTTAATATTAGTTATTTGAGGCAAGATCTTGTGTAACCCAGTCTGGCTTCTTTTTTTTTTTTTATTCCATGTCAGCTATGTTAAAAACCTGAACTACCATGCCCAACTCACGAGGCTTAACTTGTATTTTCTTTGAAGATTTTGTTGTGGTGTATGTGGTGTGTGTGTGTGTGTGTGTGTGTGTGTGTGTGTGGTGGGTGTATATATATGATTACGTGTGTGCATATAGGTGGGAACACTGAACTGGAGTGCATGTGTACATGTGTGTGTGCATGCATGTGTGTGTGAGCGTGTGTCTGTGTCTGTGTGTATGCATGCGTATGTGTGAGCATGTGTATGTATATGCATATGTGTGTACTTGTGTGTATGTGTCTGTGTAGGTATGTGTGTGTATACACATGTGCAGGTAGAAATCAGATTGGAAAAGAGCAGCAATTCTCATTCTTCCTCACGCCGAGACCTTTTTAATTCAGTTCCTCCTGTTGTGGTGACCCACAACTATAAAATTACTTCATTGCTACTTTATAACTGTAACTTTGTTATTGTTGTGAATTACAATTTAAATATTTGAGATGCAGGATATCTGTTACGTATCTCCAATACAAGAGTTGTTTGAACTCCAGGGCATCACAACCCACAGGCGGAGAACCCCTGCTACAGAGGCTCTTCTTCGGTCATTCTCCACCTCATTCTCTGAGACAAGTTCCCTCACTGAACCTGGTGCGTGCCTTTCAGCTAGGCTGGTTGGGGAGAGGGCTCTGGGGATCTTTCCGCCTCTGCTGCCATCAGCACAGCAGACACACGCTGTCATTATACCTGGTAAGTTTTACTTTTAAAAAGTTGTCACGATGTCCTCTGGAATTCTGTCCTCCATTGACACAGGAGTGAGGGGAGACAGGCAGGGAAAGTTTCTTTAGGTTCAACATTAGGTATGACCACATTACGTTGTTTCCTGTCTGGTGACTGTTGCTAACTGATTTGTTAGCAAACCTGGGTTTCCACTGCAAGTTGACAAGTCACTTAGATCATTATAAAAAAAAAAAAGAGAGAAAGAAACATAATTAGGCCCCCACACAGTCACGCACTTGGAGACAGGTGTTTTATGACAGGGCTAAGCACACATTTCCTACCTGGAATGGCAGTCCGGCTAACCGAATAGTTATCTTCATGCACTAAATGTAAACTTAGAAGGTGGCGACCTTGTGTCTCTTTCCACGCCTGGTGTATAGGAGGAGGGGTTTCCTGAACAACAGGAGACACAGGATAATGACCAGCACTTAGTCACAGGCTCGCCCGCAATGTTGCTCTGCTGGCCATTTGATCGCCGAAAGCCAAAAGAATAAAAGGAACCCCTAGTTCACTCCTGATGGCCAGGAGGCCACTCCCTACATGTCTCCTCCCGGGAAAATTCCACAGGGACCCCTGAGGGAGCCTTTTCCCCAGGGAGCTGAATCTCTCCTTGGCCACCAAGACACTGGAATCCTAGCTTCTTTGCACTAACGTCTGGGGACTTAGGAAGGTAAACACTGAGAACTTGATAACCCTTATATAATTAGGCACCAGCAGCCCTATTCAACCATTTCATAGTTTCTAGAGTCTTCTTAACCCTGCCTGAGAGGGGCTGAACTTTCCGTGCCCTTTTGTTCGCTGTGATGTGGACAACTTCCCACTGATCTCCACTGTAAAGCCAAGAACAAGAAGGAGGAAAGAAGGAAATCAGTCTCCCATCACTGAGACGACTAATTGCATTCAAAGTAAATGACGTGACTCGAGCAGAGGCCAGGCTTGGGGGGGGGGGGGGGGTAGTTAATGCTGGAAAGAGCAGGATGCTTTGATGTTAGAATATCTGGTTGAAGATTAATCAAGCAAGGAGCAGAAACAGACAAAGAAGATTTATAGTGACTTGAAAGAGAAAGCCCAAGCAGACATGGCAATGAGATCACGGGCTTAGACTGCTGCCCACTACCCACTGGGCCGACTAGGAGACCCCAGCAACTGGCTACTTTGCAAAAAAGAATATGAAAACAAAGTCTTCTTTCTTTCTTTCTTTCTTTCTTTCTTTCTTTCTTTCTTTCTTTCTTTCTTTCTTTCTGTCTCTCTCTCTCTCTCTCTCTCTCTCTCTCTCTCTCTCTCTCTCTCTCTGTGTGTGTGTGTGTCAGTGTGTGTTTCTGTGTTTCTGTGTTAGTGTGGCTATGTCACAGTGTGCATGTGGAGGGCTGGGGACAAACTTGAGTGGCAGTCCTCGCCTTCCTCCTTGATACAAGGTCTCTGGCCGCCGTGCACTCCTGCAAGGGCCTTCTGGGACTACAGATGGGTGCACGATTGCATCAGGCTTTCCGTGCAGCTTCTGGGAATCTGAATTCAGATCTCCATGCTTCGGCGGCAAGCCCTTACCCACCGAGCTGCCTTCCTAGACGCTCCCCCCCTCCAACTCAAAGCTATTCTTATTTTTGGTAATACTTCATAGATGTATAAATGTAGCCATCTTGGCTCTGGAGGCTGTCAGGATGGCGGGACCTTCTTCTCGCGCCACTCGAATGTACGATACTGTGGCCCACGGAAAGGGTATCTTTGTCTCCTTGCTGCATGACTAATTCTTGACCTTTGAACTCCTGCTGAAGCTACTGTCTCACACTGCCCCCCAGGCCCTCCATTCCCCACTCACTGTGCTCCGTTCCCACATGCCTCGCTGGCATGCTCTGACTGACGGCGCTTGGCACCCGCCCGAATGAATTCTTCGTTATTTTTATTTTTGCTTCCCCCATGAGAGCTTCGGTTCCTGGAAAGAAGGCACTAGGTGTTATTCCTTCATGCCTCCAGTGCTGGGATATGCCGGGTGAGGGTAACTGCTCACGCTCGCCGTGAGTCTCTGAGCTTGCTTGGGAACAGCGGTAAGTGTCGCCGAGGAGCTGTGCGGCTCAGAGCAGGGTCCCTTTGCAGAACCCGCCACCCGTGTAGAATTTGGAGGGAATATAGGAGGGACAGGACAAGGAAGCGTAGGACTGCCACCCCCACCCAGTGCAGCACAAGACTGCAAGTCACACTTTTTCCCCCCCTCATTATAAAACGTGTAGCGTCTCTTGGAATACTTAAGAGCAAGGAGGCGCAGGACAGATTATGGATGTGGAGATCCGTTAGGGACCACGCGCATTTATAACATTGGCACACACAATTTTCTGGCCAACGTACATAAAGTGGATTGTTTTGAGTCGGGTTCTCACCTCGTAGACCAGGCTACCTGCACATTTGTGACCCCTTTTCCTCTGCTTCCTGGGCCCTGGGATTACAAGCGTGCAAACCATCATCTGCCTAAAAAGCAGAGACTCTTGGATGCAAAGGTGGATGAACAGGCAAAGAATACCCATGAGCCACAAGGTGGTGAGCAGAAGAACGAAGTCACAAGCGCCTAACGGCAAGCCCTGCTAAGGCCCTCTTCTGTGGACTCGAAAGAGGCTGAGTTAAGAAGTGAGATCTGGTAAGGAAAAAATCCCACCCAAAACAGAGTTGTATGGGGGACAGTGAACCAAAAGAACACCTTTTCTAATGTGTGCACATGAATTAACCCCTGCCCCAAACATCTAGCAAGCTCCCTCCTGTTTACTTAGCATACATGAAACACGGTTGTAGAAGGCCTGCTAAACAGTTAATGCACCATCTAGTACATTTCCACTCAGGTATCAAGAGAGGCACTGTCAACGGTATAGACAGTGGCTTTATTCTTAAAATTAAAAAAGGAAACAAGAGTCAAGATGGCGAAGGAAACTTTCAAAGAGTCACAGGAAAAGCATACAGTAAAAGCCTTTTATCAGTGTTCAGTGCATCTGAAAACCCAAGTTCCATGCTGCAAGTCAGCTCTACAGGAAATACAAAGTGCGTATTAACAGGCCCTCAAACGCTGGGTACAGTGACACTTGGAATCCTAGCAGCAGGAAGCACACTGCAGGAGGATCAGAAAGTTCAAGTCGGTCTGGCTGTAGAGTGAGACTCTGGAAGGGGGAGGGGAGAGAGAAAGGCCCTAGAATAGTTTGCTTCACCAAGAGACAAGGGAGCAGGGTGGTCACTCTTCACCTTCATCTCGTTTGCATTCTTCGAGTCTGCAGTAAAGGAAAGCAAGTGCGTCCACACAACCACGCCGGAGTCTGTGCTTTGAGGCAAGCCCCTTAGGAAGCACAGATTTCATTTTGTTCTTGCCATGTTGGATCTTCTTGACAAAATGAGGACTGAGAGGGTTCCCCACGCAGGCTGGGGGGGGCGGGGGGGGCCCGAAGCCACTTGCTCAAAGGGCTCTCTGTGCTCCGGCAGATGGCTGCTAACTGGACCAGCCTGCAGCCCAGGCGCCCTCCACCCTCACCAGTTGCATGCATTGCGTTTTCCTTCCCTTAACCATATGCCTTATCACATATGCAAAAACACGGAGAGCAGATGGTAGGTAACCAAGAGCGGGGCTGAACCAGCAGGGTGAAAAGCGGGAAATCCCGTTCAGAGGCAGTGTCCAGACCCGCCACCTCCAACCTCTGATTCAACAGGGACGCTTATGAGACCGTGTGACATTAAGCACTAGTAACTTCTTTCATCACATCCGGAAAGAACCAGTACTGCCATTTTATATTATAATATTTAGAATAGCAGAGTCACATTTTTCTAATGTTGTTTTGTTTATCTAAATGGAACCAATGACAGATTCCCTCCATATCACAAAAGAATGACCCAGATGTCTCTAAGAGAGCAGGACAGAAGCTGCCTTTGGGTGACCTGGGGGAAGAGTCAGACTAAGACAAAAAGAAAGAGAGAGGAGGAGCTATGGACTCTATGAAGGAAGTGGACGGATGTCCAAGAAGCATGGGGAACGGGATGACACAAGAGTGAGAAGGAGCACAACACAGATCCTCAGTGGGGATGGGAAGCACAAGCTGACTTGTGTGTGTGTATGTGTGTGTGTGTGTGTGTGCTGTGAGCATGCACATGTATATATGCATGTGGAAGCCAGAGGTAGACACCAGGTATCTTTCTTAGTCAATAACCATCTTATTTTTTTTTTAAGCAGAGTTTTAAACCTGGAGCTTATTTTTATTCAGGTAGACCAGTTGGCCAGAAAGTCTACTGCCTCCACTTCCCTGGTGCTAGCATTATAAATTTATACTGCCACACCCAGTTTTTTACATGGGTTCTGAGCAATCAAATTCAGCTGTTTGTGCTTACATCAAAAGCATTTTTCTACTTGAGCCATCTTTCCAGATACCAAAATAGATATGATCAGGGAAGAATATTTCCACTGTGTATTTTGGTCAAGATGTTAAAAATACAAAACAACTAAGTAATATTAAGAGTTAAAGGAAGCCGGGCAGTGGTGGTGCACGCCTGTAATCCCAGCACTTGGGAGGTAGAGGCAGGCGGATTTCTGAGTTCGAGGCCAGCCTGGTCTACAGAGTGAGTTCCAGGACAGCCAGGGCTACACAGAGAAACCCTGTCTCGGAAAACAAAACAAAACAAAACAAAACAAAACAAAACAAAACAAAACAAAACAAAAACGAGTTAAAGGGAAAAACTCACTGACAAAGGCAAACCATTCACAATAATATAATCTCTCATCAACAATGTTAAAAGTTTAAAAAGAAAAAACGCAATGATGTATTTCATATACCAAAAGTAAATGACTGGTCAACCAAGATTTTTGTATTCAGAGAGTGTTTTTAAAAATTGGTAGGATGGCCCGTGCAGTGGTGGAGTATGCCTTTAATCTCAGCATTTGGAAGGCAGAGGCAGGGGGAATTTCTGAGTTCGAGGCCAGCCTGGTCTACAGAGTGAGTTCCAGGACAGCCAGGGTTGCAAAGAGAAACCCTGTCTCAAAAAAAAAAAAAATTGGTAGGAAGGGCTGGCAAGATGGTCCAGTGGGTAAAGGCACTTGCCATAAAGCCTGAAGACCTGAGTTCAATCTCCAGGGAACCACATGGCAGAAAGAGAAAACCATCTCTCTTGGGGTACATGCAAATGTACCCCAATCTTCACATGTATGTTGTGTGTGTGTGTGTATTTATTAAAAATAACTGTAATAAAACTGGCAGGGAAATAAAGGCATTTCAAGAAATCACAACATAACACAATTCGTGCACACTATCCCAGCACTGAAGAGACTCCTTACACATAGAGAAGAAGGAACACTCAGCTATCAGAGTGCAGGAAAGTCCAACTTTTAAAAGGGATGCATGAACACAGGAGAACTGGGAAGAACTCCATCAGGCCCTACGTAGTGGAGCAGCAAATTCCTGATACTAATCTGGAAGAATAGAACAAATACCCCAAGCAATCAGAAAACAACTAATAAAATCATAGGAATCCATAAACAACTCTCAATAATAAACTTTAATGTAAATAACCTCAACCCGCCAACAAAAATATGCAGACTTGCTGCCTGGATTAAAAAACCCAAAAACAATAACAAACATTTAAAAAAAACCCGACGAGATCCAAATGTCTATTTCTCCGAGGTAAAGATAACTCCTGACGGACAGTCCAAGAGCCAATGGACAGAAGATGATCTATTAAGTGAACGGAAGCCGAAAAAAAGCTGCTGTTGCTATTCTTGTCTGAGAAAGTCTACTCAGAACCAAAATCAGTCAGAAGAGATGAGGAAATTAACTACATAGCAAGAAGCAGGGAACTTCATTTAGAGGGTTTAATAATTATAAACACCGAGGCACCGAATGTTATCAAGTAAATACTAACGAACATCAGACGCCCAATAGGTTCTTACACAATAATACTGGCTGATTTCAAGACCTTACTACCACCTCCAGATAGGTCACTGAAACTAAAAATTAACAAAGAAACCTCAGAGTTTAAGCATACCAGAGATCAAATGAGCTTAGCAATTATGCATAGAGTATTCTGTAAAATAGATACAGAAATTCTTCTCTGGGTTCCATGGAGCAGTCCCCAAAATAAACTCATGTTCTAGGCCAGAAATCAAGTCTTACCAAATACAAAAGAATAAAAAGCAATGCTATGTATCTTATCAGATCATGGTGCAATAAAGCTAAAAATAAAATCAACAAAACCCACACACTGAAACATATTAAACTTAAATATAAAGTCCTCCCCAGGTCATCCCACCTGTTTTACCCAACCACCATGGTGTTGGTTTTTGTTCAATCCTTAAAGACTAATTGGCATTGTCCTAATACTCTTGGATGTGTGGTCAGCTGACCAGAGGAACTCTCTTCTCCCAGCAGCTAACACTAAGAGAATGAGAGATGAAATGGGGGAGAGTATTACAGATCCAGGGAAACCCAAACAACCACCAGGGAATACTTTGAGAGTTACATTCCAAAAGTATAGAATAAACAAAGTCCTAGCCATAGATTACTCACCAAAGTTGAGTGAAAAGGACAAAACCAAGTTAAACTTATCAATTATGATCAATGAGAGTTGAAACATCACTATGACAGCCAGAGGACTGGACAGATTCACAGACAAATTCTAACACCCTCATAGAGAAATGCCCAAACAGATTGATACTCTTTAAACTGACCCATAAGACCGAATTGGAAGCAGCATTACTAACTCTACTGTATGAAGCCCGATACCAAAACCAAATAAGGACACAAAAGCAAAACCCATAGACCTATTTCCCTGGGAAACATAGATGCAAACATTCTCAATAAAATTCCTGAAAACTGATTTCAGGAATGCATTGAAAAGTTCATACACCACCACCAGGTTGTTTTTGAACCAGAGATGCAAAGTTAATTGAGAAGATACACAAATAAACAAACACCACCACACATCCACTTAATGAAAGAAATCAGCTGCTCATCACAGCCTTGGCAGAAAAGAACTTTGTCAAACAAAGTTCCATATACCCTCCCGATATATGTCCTGAAGTCACTGGGAGCAGAAGGAATATATATATATATATATATATATATACACACACACACATACATACATACACACACACACACACACACACACACACACACATATATATATATATATATAAAATAAATGCTATATATGATGAACCTGGAGCAAATTTACCTCTAGTCAGCCTAAATGCAGAGATACTGAGTGTATTTTCTCTGAAACCTAAAATGTTTCAGAGGAAGACATTCATTCTCTTCCTCTTATCCAATATAGTGCTCAAAGCCTTAGGGCACTAAGACAAGGAAGAAGAAAACAGACAAGAAAAGAAGTAAAATTATCCTGTCTGGGAAATCATGATCCAATGCTTAAGACCCCAACTACTCCGTCAGAAAGCTCTCAGAGTTGATAAATACTTTCAGCTAAACAGTATGATACAAAATAGACAAAAATCAGTAATTTTTATATCCCAAGAATGAATATGCCAAGAAAGTAGTTAATGAGGAAAATCTGATAATAGCATAAAATACTTATGAATCCTGTTTATGGAGTGCCAAAATTAATATTATGAAATGGCTATATTACCAAAATTGATCTACATATTGAATGCAAGCTATTTCAGAATTCCAATGGTGCTGTCCACAGAAATAGTGTAAAAAAAAAATCCCAAAAGTTCATATGGAAGCATAAAAGACCCTACGTAGACAGGATAATGCTAGAGGCACCACAATATCTGAATCCCAAGTTATCTTACAGAGCCGTGGTAACCAAACAGCATGCTAGTGGTAAAAAAGTAGGCTCACCAATCAGCGGACTCGAACAGAAGACTCAGAAACAAACCTACACAGACAACTTTTGACAAGGGTGTCAAAAACATATAAGGGGGAAAAATGTCTTCTTTAACAAATGATCCTGGGGAAGCTAATTTCACACATGAGATAATGAAGCTGTTACAGATTCATATAACTTACTCTGACCAAAACTCAATTCAACATGGATGAAAGGTCTCTATATCAGCAGGACCAAAAAAAAAAAAAAAATTGTGAAGTTACAGGACAACTCAAGGAAAACCCTTTACAGATGTGGGTAGAGCCAAGGACTTTGTAAAGAAGACTCTACTAGCACAGGATGATCCTAAGAAGAGGCTCATGTGACTTCTACACAGCAAAGGAAGAGTCACCAGAGGAAAGAGATGCCTACATAAACAATGGTGGAAAACAAACAGGTAAAAAACCAGAAAACCTTTTGTCGACTACAAGTCAGAGAGAAATTTAGCATATATAAAAAACTGCAAAGGTTAACCATCAAAAAGCAACTTTTCTGACCAATAATAAGTGAGCTGATGAACTGGACAGACAAGGGGGAAAATGGGCATAAAGGATTCAACATCCTCAGTCATGAGAAAGTGCAAGTTGATACTGTTCTGAGACTCCATTTTACCTCATTCAGGATGGCCGTCATCAAGAAAGCGAATGAGAGCAAATGCTGGTGGGGAGGTGGGGAAGGGGAACTCATACACACTTCTGGTTTGAATGCAAACTTGGGTAGCCACTGTAAAAATCATACGTAGGCTTCTCAGAAAGCTACACATAGATCAACCATGTGAGTCAGCTATACTACTCCTGGCTATCTACCCAAAGGACTCTGAGTCTACATGCCACAGAGATCCTTCTGTGTGTTTATTGCTGCACAATTCACAATACCAAGGAAATGGAACCATCAACAGGTGAAAAATAAGAAAGTGTGGTACATATACATAATGGATTTATTCTGCGATAAGGAAAATTCAATCATGACACCTGCACAAAAATGAATATCATTATGTTAAGTGAGACAAGCCAGACTCAGAAAGGTATGTTGTGTGTGCGTGTGTGTATGTGTGTGTGTGTGTGTGTGTGTGTGTACATATTTCTAAATCTAGGCCTGTATTATCAGAGAACTCATGTGTGTGTGTGTGTGTATGTATATATACATATATACAATGCAATATGTATATTGCACATATACATATACATATATGATATATATTATATGTATATATTGTGTGTATATGGTGTGTATGTGTGTATGATGTGTGTATATGGTGTGCATATATATACAGTGTATATGCGTATATGATGTATGTATATACATACTACATATATTGTGTATGTATGTGTCTATATGATGTGTGTGTGTAGGTCATAAAACTAGAAAGTGATCAAGAGGGGGAGGAAGAGGTCTCTAGCAAGGGGAAGAGAAGGGCACTGAAATGAAGTGTAAGGGAGACGGGGAAGGGAGCTGTCTGGGGTGGACAACAGGGCAGTGCTGGAGAGGGGTGGGTTAGAAGCAAGCACACGTGTAATGACTTCAGACCGACCAGCAGCCTCCGGGACAGGATTTCCTGCCGCTTTAAATCCCAGATGGGACTAGGACTGACTGCACAGGGAGAAAGGAGCCGAAGGTCATGCCTCTTGAGCACGGAAGCAGGAAACCGGGCTGTGCTTGAAAAAGAAACACCTCGACGCTCTGTTTAATAACACAACCGAGGACCATTTACACCACTAATCCTGCCTGTCCATGCAGTGTCCAAAGAAGCCTGACAAGGGGGCGTCGAGCAGCGGCCCCACTGGAAGAACAGTGCACACAGCCCGCGCGCAGGGCTCTTTTCTCTGTTGCGATTTCTAAAAGTAGGAAGCACACAAGCAGGAGAGTCGGGGGAGACCCAAGCAGTTAGAGAAAGCCAGCCGCAAGGAGAGGGAGGCAATGCCAGCTCCCATTCCCTCCTTAGTCCAAATACGGGTGGCTACAACACCTCTTCACATCTGGCCAGCTGTGCTCACCTGAAAGGCCATGTATACAGCTGGTGACTCAGAATTAAGGTGATCAACTCCGGGAATTGTCTTTGTAAAAGCCCCTGGGACAGGGACAGTCTTAGGCCATGCTGAGCAGGTAAGTGATGGCTCTGAGGGTCCCCACATCTTCACCTGACGGGATGGTGCATGTGTGATCACAGTTCCACTGCAGCAACCCGTCCACATCACACTGCGCTCCAGGTTCCCCCGATGCTTCCCCAAGCAGCCGTCGGCCTATGCACGCAAGTGGGGAGCGGGCAGTTTTTGAAGCCATGCACCTAGCAGCAGTGTGGCTCTGAGTCTCAGGGAGAGGCCCAGAGAAAGCTGAGCCTATGTTCAGGTTCCTTCTCCAGCACTTCACTTCCCCCTCCAGGGGACACCATGCAGGACATCAGGCTTGCTCTGCGCCCCTTAACGTGGGCTCGATACCAGGTGCTGACACAGGAATCATACTCGCCCCATGGAACACACCAGCAGACAAAGCAACCGCCTCCTGGTCCCTCAACGCTGGGTCGAGCCTTCTGCCTTCTGCTCTGGATAGATTTAGAACTCCATTGTCTTAACTTTTAAAGGCTACTAGACTATTTTAAAGACTCACAGCGATCATGAAACCCCGCCCCCCCAAATAATTGCAAAAAAAAATCCTTAGGCAAGACATCTTGGTTCCTTTTGAGGGGAGCAACTGGCATCCGTAGGTGGCAGGTGTCTTTGAAGAAAGAAAATGGCGTTGAAACAGCCACGCACTGTCTCTGATACCACGCACTGTTTCTGTACCACTCCCTCTCCATCCCAGATGAGGCCATGCACAGGTGCACGCATACATACATGTGCACACATGCTCATGTATGCTTATATACAACAGCTTACCAGGCAGGTGTGTGATAAAGTGATTCTACGTGGTCAGACAAGATAGTTATCTACATAATTTGATGACATTGTGGAACTAATTAAGAACTAATTAGGAAAAGGGAAAAAGCATTTATATTCTAATGTCCTTGAAAATAAAGGTAAATATATTATGTAAGCTTTGATTTTGGTTTCTAAAACTGTTTCAACCTATCAAAAACTCAAGCAACATCCTGGGAGGTAAAACATATATGCCACATATATTTTTATCAAATACATACATAAAGAAACTTGTCTTTTAAATAGCTAGAATTAAAAAGATGAACAATAGCAAATAAATGCTTAGAGAGAGAAACAAGAGGACATTTTGTATATTTTTAATGAGAAAATAGAAAGATAAAACCAAAACTTAAACAGTTCTAGGACTTTCTTCTGCAACTAAACATTTGCCTACTCTTGTTGAAAAGCGATTTTATTTTACAAACATTCCCGTGAGTGTGTTTGTATATGAGTATGTGTAAGTGTGCGTGCGTGCATGTGCAAGTGTGCGGGATACAGAGGTGGCAAACCACTCTCCCCAAATCACCCAGCAGTGAGTAGTATCCGCTGTGTCCCTAAGACTGCCCTCGGACTATGGTGCTTTGTGACTGGGAGGGTCAAGTTTGATTTTGTGCAATCCCGATCATGCTAGTATTTTTCCAACATAAATAAGAGTCTCTCTCTTTTTTAAAAGATCTATTTATTTATTGTATGTAAACACACTGCAGCTGTCTTCAGACATTCCAGAAGAGGGAGTCAGATCTTGTTACCAATAGTTGTGAGCCACCATGTGGGTGCTAGGATTTGAACTCAGGACCTTTGGAAGAGCAGTCAGTGCTCTTAACCGCTGAGCCATCTCTCCAGTCCAGTAAGAGTCTCTTCATGGTTCAGAATTTTTCTGAAGACAAAACAGTATCGCCTGTGTGGCCCCTTTTTGACCTCTCGAAAGTGACCTTCAACAGACATTTGCTGAGCATCTCCTAAGAACGGAGCTTGGATCCAGATTCGGAGAAGAGATAAGGAACTCATATAAATAACTCTCAGAGGCTCTTGAGGGAGGGCTGTAGAGCGGGGTGGGCTCGTGGGTCGGGAGAATCCTCTGGCCTGATTTTAGAGCCCATTAGTGTTTGGCAAACTGTTTTCGTGATAAAAGAAATGAGTCTGAGCCCAACCGTTGGGGGTGGAGGGTGGGAAGGATGTGGGCTGTGTGAACCGCTCAGGTGTGGATGGAGAATGAGATGTCCCTTTCTCTGCAGCACAAGGAGAAAACTTCATTTGCCGTCATGTGTGACATGCCGCTTTCATCAACGCTTGGGGGCTACTTGCAAAAGACTTGAACAACTTCTTTCTAAAACAATCTTTCTTTTTCTTTATGCTTGTACAATAATCTAAGAAATTTATTTGCATAAAAATGGTTTTATGCAACTAAAAAATGTTTTCTAACCTACTACATGAAAAAGTATTGCAAAAAAATAAAATAAAATGGGAAGAGTTTTGTAGTGAGAACTCAAACACACTAGATTCTATCAATCATGTTACTGAATTTTGTTTATTATTTATCTATTTACTGACACATTCTCACCATCCATTAATCATGATTTTTTAAATGCATTTTAAACTTGTGTTTAGCATCAGTAGTATTTTTCCCCCAAGTACTTCAGCATGAATATCGTTAGTGCTTAGTATTTCTTTCTTGGGGAAATTTACAAATGAGGAAATATGTGATTTGTGTTAACATTTGCAAACACCCATGCACGTCAAGTCCCTTTCAAGGTATAAAATAATTCCAGCACTTTAGGAAGTCTGTCATTTATTGTCCCAAATAGTCCCTGTCCCGGCTATTCAAGAGAAACCATAATTGTAATATTTTTCCTGCCATATATTTTGTTGTTGTTGTTCTCTCCCTAGAACTATAAACGAATGAAACTGGATAGGATGTATCCTGATGTCTGCTGCCCATCAGAACAGGCTGTGAGGTCTACAAGAAACACCAGTCATTTCTTTCTTTATTGCCAGCTTCCCATTCTGTAACTATTGTAGATTGTTTATCTGTTCTTCTACTGATGGGGACTTGTACTGTCTAGTGTTATGCCAACCTGACAGAAGCTAGAGTCATCTGAAAGAAGGGAACCTCAACTGAGAAAATGCCCCCCCCTAGGATCCATCTGTAAGGCATTTTCTTAATAGATGATGAGGAAGGCCCAGTTCATTGTGGGCGGGGCCACCTGGGCTGGTGGTTCTTGGTTCTACAGCAAAGCAGACTGAGGCAAGCCAGAATGAATTACTCCTCCATGGCCTCTGCATCAGCCCTTGCCTCCAGGATCCTGCCCTATTTGAGTTCCTGTCCTAACTTCCTTTCATGTCAGACCACAGTAGAAGTGTAATCCAAATAAACCCTTTCCTCACCAACTTGTTTTTAGTCGCAATACTGTCTTTGCCGCAATAGAAACACTACGACAGCACTCAAGCCATTTCTAGCTTTGTCTGTTTTGTTAATATCATTTGGATGAACATTTTACACAGTTCTTCTGTGCACATAGTTTTCATTGCCCTTGAGGCATACTTAGAAATCTTTGGGAGAAGGGCTCAGCTGCTAAAGCACTTGCCAAGGACCTGAATTTGGTCCCCAGATCCAACATAAAAATGTAATTATTGCTGGGCAGTGGTGGTACAGGCCTTTAATCCCAGCACTTGGGAAGCAGAGGCAGATGGATTTCTGAGTTCAAGGCCAGCCTGGTCTACAGAGTGAGTTCCAGGACAGCCAGGACTATACAGAGAAACCCCCATCTCAAAAAACAAAACAAAACAACAAAAAAATGTAATTATAATCCCAGAGCTGGGGAGGTGGAGTTAGGATGCTCTCTGGGACTTGCTGGCCAGCTAGCCTAGACCAGCTGGTGAACTCCAGTCTAAGGAGAGAGCCTGGTTCAAAGAGAGTGGATGATGTTCCTGGGATGACACCCAACGTTGTCCCCGGGCTTTCACACATAAGCATGCAGACACACACACACACACACACACACACACACACACACACACACACACACGCACACACGCACACACGCACACACGCACACACGTGATGAGAATGATGTATATTCTTCATCAAACGAGGGCTTGGGTAGATGACTTGGTTGGTAAAGTTCTTCCTTACGAGCATGAAGACCTGAGCCCAATCTGCAGAACCCATATAAAAAATCTGGGTAGACTTGTTGCCCCTTGTAACCCTGGAGCTGGGGACGCAGAGACAGGTGAACACATGAAGTCACTTCACATGACAGCAAGTACCCAACGCATGTTCGCTAATAGCTATTGTTATTTTTTTTTTTCTTATGAGGGCACCTGTTTCTAATACACTGATAAAATACTAAGTGTCATAGAGATACCACAAATATTTACAATTGGAAGAATTTAATAAATCACAGCTATTTTTTTTTTTTTGAAGCCTCACCTCCTAAGTTCTCAGGCCAAAAAATTAAAAGTTCAAATTTAAGGGTAGCACTTCTAAAGTCTTAGTTAGCACCTGATCTGACAGGCTGGAGAGCCCTTAGGACGTGGGGCCTGACTTCACAGAAGTGGGTCACCAGGGCTCTTTGAAGGTCATAGGCCAGCCCTCCTTCCAGTCTACCCATCCCCTTTTCCTGGTCTTCCATGATGCGAACAGCAGGTCACATTCCTACTGCCACAGACTGGGTGGCTCTGCCATTCCGATCCCAACACGATGCTGTTTTTAATCGCTCAGAAATTATGAGCCGGCATACACCTCTCTTTACTTGAGTTGATGCTGACGGGTACTCTGGTCACAGTGGCTCAATCGTAGCTACCACCACAGTTAGCTTTTTCTCTTTAGGAATTCCTAGTAGCAGGGAAGTCAGCTTCTCTGCTCCCCAGAGCAGGCCTGATCCAACCTGGACTGTAGGACTGCCATCTTACACCCGCTCCCCGCATCTCCGGGCTCTACAATTACGTCATCGTGGCAAAGCTGGGGAGGTAGCTCAGTAGGAGATGTCATGATGTCATACAAGCACGAGGACTTTGATGTCCCCAGAAACGACGTAAAAAGCCAGGCATGGTGGCACGTGATCAGACCTCCAGAAACTGGAGGGGCAGAGACAGGCAGATTCCGGGGGCTTGTGGGCCAGCCAGTCTAGCTGAAGCAGAGTTCCAGGCTCAGCGAGAGACCCTGCCTCAGAATAATAAGATCCAAAGCCATTGAAGGAGGCACCTGATGCTGGCTTTTGACCTCCACACATATGCACACACACTCAAGGACATACATACCCCATGTAACAGAACAGGAACTGCAGCAGAGGTAACAAAAAAAAAGCAGTAACAAAGGTAACTGGGCAGATCACAGATTAGCCTGAGGGTCCGCCTAACCACAGGAGCCCTTGGACACCTTCTCTGCCTCGAAATTTTACAAGTCCACCCTCTAAAAGTTTACCGATAAGAAACTACAATCAATGACCCAGCCAAGCCCTCATCTAAATTACTAATAAGATAATAATGATCGATATATATAATTGACAAACTAGCGAACGTTACTACTGAGAGAACATTAAGACACAAGGCGCCCACGGGTTAATTTCTTCGGTGAGACAAATTTCCATCAGGAAATGCATCCTGCCAGGCTTGGTAGCGTGACAGTGTAGAGGGGCAAAGGAGTGACCGGAGCACAGAGCCACCGCACACACCCTCAACCGCGCGCGCTCTGCTGACACTGGATGACTCGTCCTGGTTTTGAAAATGGGAGCCTTACAGAGGTGAGTCACCCGGCAGACGCAGGCCAGATTTAATCAACATGTTGGCAGTATCTCTCCTCTAGTTTTGCCAGAATGATAGTAAAAAAAAAAAATCAATCTTCCTCTCATCACAGATGCAATACTTTATTCTGTTCAAATCCTAAACGCAAGAAAATAAGTAAGCAAATGAAGGTGCTCATTTGATTCAAAACTAGGTGTGTGCTTCCTCCTTGAACTCAGAGTTCCGCCTCCCGTGGGAGAGAGCAGAAGGCAGGACAGACAAGACAGACACCAGCCTTAACGACCCCGCTGGCGAAGCGTCTGTGCCCAGACCTTCCTTCCTACTCTCCTGGCTACTTTCGCAGTCCCAGCACACCTCGCAGTCTCCACACAGAGATTGTCCTCTTGTGTTTTGTGAAAAATACTGGGTTTTAAAATATCTGATGACTATATTAAACTTACACTTGGCAGTCTACCTTCCCAAACAGATCACGCACTGAGACAGCTCTACCTGACGCTCTTGAATTGTCAGACTGAGACTGGAGCTCACTGCGGGCGATGACACCTAGTCTATGCCCAACCGGCCTTCTACTTAGCTGGCCTTTCTGGGAGCAGGGAGTGAGGTGTTGGGTGCTGATGCTGTTATCAGCACGACTTCCCGTGAGTACTGTGGGTGGTAACGTTTGAAATACCAAGAAACATGGTGGCTGACTAGCCTTTATGCCCTGAGAGTATTTGACCTTACTTTAAAGATGCTTGGCTGATTACATATAAAGGATGTCAGCGGTGTCTTCTAGTTGATTTATTTTTAACTAGATTATAAGATGAGAAGGGTGAGGAATACATACAAACATGTATACATATGTACATACACACACACACACACACACACACACACACACTCACTCACTCCTTTTGAAGCCCAGTGGCCTTTGTCAATCCGTCTTGTCCACGATCCCAGATGTGAGCCCATGAGTTGCCTTAGATGTTATTGTCTTCTTCGGCTAAGGAAGGTGTGCCGCTTGTTGGCAGCGCTTCCTGTTAGCCACACCCCCTACTCTTTTATGGCTTCTCTGTCTTCCAACTGAACACACTTATGATGATAATAGAGGTTCAGGGCCGGCAGAAGCCAGGCCTCTCCGCAAGAGAAAAAGCCGAGCATTCACTCGGTCGTGGCGGCCAACGGTAGATTTTCTGAGATGGCGGAAAAGCTGACATATTGCTATAAAATACCTTTCTGCCAGATAATAACAAAATAAAGACCATGTGCCAAGAGTCTCGGCACCAAGTCCTGAGCCCGATGTTGACCCTTCCCCTTGGCCCGTGGTGCGGGGCTTAAGATGTCAGCCTCGCAGAGTCCGTCTGCACAGCTCCTCCTTGGAGAACCGTCTTCCATCAATTCCCTCTCAGTGTGGTTTTGTTAAGAGGCACGGAAAGTCGCTAGTCAACACATTTAAATAATGCCTTCTGTAAAATCACCACGAGAAAACCGATCCTATACACTGTGGTACAAAGCAGATGAAACCGAGAGAGTTGATAGTCACAGCTTGTCACAGGGCCACTAACTGTTGCACCGTGTAAGTCACTCTGCAGATTCAAAAGCAGCTACAGCCAGTAAGCCAGCCCTTACTTTTTATCATGAATATTTAAAGAGCCAAGCAACAGAAGGAAACTTTGCAGATGTTAGTTTCCCTAGATCTCACAACAAAGCATCACTTATCGAAGGAGGTACAGTTGAGTCCCGTGAACGACCAGGAATCCTAGAGTGGATGTTTTCCGGGATGTTTGAGATTTCAGCAGTTTTTTTCTGAAGTTAACAGCCAAGGCCTGTTTGTATACAATGTTTGTTCCAAGCTATAATTCAAGTTCATTTCCGTAACAAAAGCAAAGCTCTTACAAATTGGATTTTCAGAGGAAGTATACAAACTTCCTAAAATACATGCAGATAAAAGAGCTTGGGGCTACACTGCGTTAGAGCCTTCAGCGGCTCTCTCCCCCCATCCACCAAGGATGATCTGAGGCAAACAAGTTCACAGTCAGCCTACCTATGCACCGTGAAGTTGAACACAGGCACTTATCTTCCTGGCCTACAGATCTTGGGAAGCAGAGAAAACATGAACTGATAAACCATGTTAGCAGAGTGATAGCTATCCAAAAGCTTTGATGAACTCAGCAGTTTAAAGGTACCCTCAAATGACAAGAAAAACTGTCCATTTCCTCAGTGACCCAATCAGCTCAAAATCCAGGTGCCAGGTGGCGGTCCCGAGACTTCTGACACACGTGTTGAGATGGACACCTTAAAAGTCCACCCTTATTGGAACGAGCAAATCAAGAAAGAAATCCAAGGGGAACACTATCCCGAGATATTCTGTCTTCTGCTGAAACTCAAGGATATACCAAGCCAGGGCATAAATAGTCTCACAGGACGGTCATTTCTCTCTCTTGCTTCCTGGGAGATTCCATGTCTGGGGGTTTCACAGTAAAACCTTAATAAAACATAGTCTTAGACCTGAAACCACTAAGTTTTTTTTCCTTCCATGATTTTCTTTTCAGTTGAAGTCATATCTTTTCTATTTTATAAATGCATGTATTGCTATGTCAAGTACAAAACAAACAAACAAACAAACAAACAAACAAACCCCAACCTGCCCTTTGAAAATAATGCTCTCATTGAGGCACAAATATCAATTCATTTAAAAAGCTGATTCAAAAAGCAGTGGGGTATAAATGAAAGAGGCTATCATTCAATACTGATGACCTAATGTCATAAGTATCCCCCTCATACTGAGACTTGCGGGTCTTTTGGTGCCCTGTTAATATCTTCCTTCCAGAGCATACATTACCAAATTCACACCCAGTTCCTAATGGTCATATTTTACTGTCAACTACGGGTACGGCAATGGATTTAAAAGATGCCAACCAGCGATTCAGCAGGCATCGAACATGAAAACCTTCAACATCATTAACTGAACTCAAGCTTGTCCACAGACACCAAGAAGATATGGGGTGGAAGTCAAGGCTTCCCTGGCCCCAAGTTTCAAAGGATGGAAAGAAGGATGATCATGTCAGGGCCCTGGGATAGTATATTGGGATGGGGCGCCCCTTCATTCAGTGTGTAGGGCTAACTTAGCAGGGCACACCTTTCCGTCAAGAATCTTGCCAAGGGGTCCGAGTGACTGCAGGAGCTCACAGAGGACCCGTGAAGGACCCCCCTTAACCTGGGCAAGAGATGCCCCGGTTGAATTCACTCATACTCATCTGTTGACTTTAATCGCTCCTCAGAAAAAGGTAGCAGAAAAACACTAGACTTTGTCCTCACAAAATCATGTCAAGAAAGCTCCGGGATTGTCCTCAAATAAATTCAGATTTTTTTTTTTTAAAGCATATGGCCATTCTTGGTGGCGACTACATTACTTGTACAGCTGGAAAGCAGATTTGTAAGAGGCCAAAGATTAGACAAAAGGCAGGAGCTGGCGACAGACAGACATGGAAATGGTTTTAAGTGATTAGGGTCTCCCAGTTCCAGTTTTCTCTCTTCTCACGAAGATCCCTGTGGCTGCTCAACAAATCCCTAAAGGTCTGAAAACCACGTAGGATAAAGGGGGGGGGGAGAAGACCCCGAAACTTTCCTAAACTGCGGCAGCAGACCTAGGGTCAATAGGGCGCAGGGGCACCCTGGGGCGGCGGCTGCCCCCTCCCCACCACAACAAAAGGGCCGGGCACAGCCTTCCCGCTGGGACTCCAGGACCAGAGCTCCAAGGGACCTCAGAGAGGGAAGCAGAGGGGACCGCCAGCCCCAGGGCTCTCCCTCCCGCGGCGGGGGGTGGGGGTGGGCGATGGAGCCGCGTGTCCGAACCATGCATAAAGGAAAGCACCTCGGATATAAGCCGAGGAGTCACCAGCGGCTGGCACCCAGGCGACAGCCAGAGCAGCTGGTGCCACCCAGATCCCCGGGGAGCATCTGCGCCGCGGGCCCAGCGTGTTCCCGGGGCGGCGCCGCCCCCCGGGCATCGCGACGTGGGGGGCTTGCGGGACCGCGATGCAGGTCGAGCCGCTTGGGCCTCCGCCACAATGCGGCCCGGGTCCAGCCGCCACCGCTGCCGCGCCAGGCCCGGGCGCGACACAAAAGCGTCCCCCTCCGGCCCCGCCACCGCCCACCGACCTTGGGCTCCCGCGCCGGGCTCCCGCAGCGTCTTGGTGACCGCCTTCCAAACGTGGCAGCCGAGCAGGCAGAGCAGCAGCGCAGCCGACCTGCTCATCTCCGCGCCGCGGGCGCCGCGGGCCGCTCGGGCTCGCCACGCTCGGTCACGGGCGGCCGGGCGCCGCGCCTCCCTCCATGGCGCTGTGGCTCCGCGCGCCCGGCCAGCCGCCCGATTGGCCGGGGCCCCGCAGCCGGCCGCTCCCTCCTCCGCGCCCCGCGCCGGGCTTCCCCCGACCGCCGAGGCCGCTCCGCCGGCGCCTTAACCCCTTCCTGCCCCGACCCCGCCCGCGGGAGAGCACGGGCCCCGGGCCCGTGGTGCCACCTGGTGGCCGCCGCGCTGCGGGAGTCCCCGGCTCCCCCCTCCCAACCCCACCCCCGTGCCTGGGACCCGGTGGCTGCTGTTCCCTGCAGCTGTTCCTGCAGACCCGAGGCCTTCAACGTCACGCTGGGTTACCTGCGGGTGCACAGGAAGTATTTGAGTCTAGGGTGTGACCTCTCATCCTGCAGCTGTCCAAGCCACTAGCCTCTGACTTCCCCTAGGTTAGATTTGACAGCCAGACTTACAGGTCAAAGGTAACAATACCTAAGGCTGACTGCAGAAGGCCCAACACCACTGCTTCAGTCCTGCTTGTATATAGCATTAGGAGGGAAGGGTAAGAAGGTTTTCACTGATAGAGGTCCCGGGAGATTTCTTCCCCCTCCTACCTTTGTTTGTTAAAGGAAAAATTCAATGGCGTGTTAAAACACAACATCGAAGACTATTGAGGAGCATTACAATGGAGACTGTTACAGTGGAATTTTATAGTGTGTGTGTGTGTGTGTGTGTGTGTGTGTGTGTCCTATGGTGAAAGTACCAAGAAGAAGCACAGGGGATTAGGGATCCACCTAAAGTTACCCAGGATTATTCTTACTGAAGGCAGGTCAAGGTGCTCACACCCCACTTGTGGGACGGTGGAGCATGCCCACTCTGGCCAGAAGTCTAGAATGTTGGGATATCCACTCCGGGAGAGCAGGCTGGCTCATACTAAATTTTACAAGAAGGGACAGGTAGCCCCAGGGACATGAGAAGCTTAGTACCTGAGAGAGTCTTCGCCACAGCCTGTGACTAGTTTGGCATGGTGTCATCTGCTTGTGATTCCAGTAATCCAGAGTCCCTCACATCCAAGGTCCGGCTGAGACCCAGCAAGACCCTCTCTCAGCCCAGGGACCTGATCTAAAGCAGGCAGCTGGGCAGTAGCTGTGGTGGTTAGTTTGAATGGCCAATTTGCCAATCTAGAATCATCTGGGAAGGAAGGCTCAAGAATTGAGGCAGGGGGGAGGGAAGAGCAGTCTAGATTGGCCTATGGCAGAGGGTCTCAACTTGTGGGTCACGAGTACACCTAAGGCCACTGGAAAAGTTATGTTATGGTTCATGACAGTAGCAAAATGAGAGTTACGAAGTATGAAAATAATAATGTTATGTCTGGGGGTCACCACACCCTGAGGAACTGAAGTAGAGGGTCACAGCATTAGGAAGGTTGAGAGCCACTGGCCCGTGAGCATGCCTGTGGGAGACTGTCCTGACTGTGTTGGATCTGCCCACTGTGGGTGACGCCACTCCCTAGGCAGGAGAAGTCTGAGCTGTGAAAGCGATCCGAACACTAGCATGCCTGGCATCCATTGCTCTGTCCCTGGCTATGACATGATGTGATGAGCCCCTTCCATTTCCTGCCGCTGTGGTGTCCCTGCTGTGAGCAACATCACCGGGAACTGGGAACCCCTTTCCCCCAAATTTACATTTGTCACGGCAGCCAGAAAACAAAACACACTAAAACAACCGCAGAACATTTTAACAAAAAATCAGTTTCTGTTCCAAAGTTAACACTCTTTGTCCAGATCTCTAGACTGTCTTTAGTCAAAGACACCCCCATTGGTATGATTACTTCCTTATCTATTAACCCAGCCGTGCCCATATGTTTCCCCATAAAACCCTCATGCCCACCCATTCCCCTCTAATGCATCCGAACTAAATAACACTACAGTGACCCTCACTGTCCCCTTACTGGGACTCCAGCACTGAGAAAAATCTACTCCAGAACCCCTGCATGTGTAGAGAGAGGTTTCTAGGACATGAGTCCAGCAGGAGGCTCATTACTGTGACTGTATTAATAATAGCTCATCAAGTGATAGGCTAAAGTATAGCCTATAAAGGCTATAAAGTAATAGGCACTGCATCAGAGAAAGACTAAAGGATGGTGCTTGCCCCGTTGACTTTTTAAACATAAAGTCTTATGATACACAAAAACTAGGAGATGGCTATGCCCATACGGGTTTTCTAGTTTCCTTTAGGACCCATGCTACAATCTGTATAAACTGTAGAGCTGTAGAGGTAGCAGATAACCAGGAAGGCAGAGGGAAAGCCAGCTTAGGGATAGCCTCATTGTCTCCCTTTTACTCTGGCATTACAGCTGTCTTGCTGTTGTTCCGCGTCCAACTCCTGGCTAAGAGGAGGAAATGAAAAGCACACTGAGCCCTCAACTCCTACTTGGGTGTCAGCCCACAGGACAGCGTACTGAGCAGCTAGATGGCTGGGTGGAGGATGGCTAGTGCCAACAGAATGACTAAAAGGAAACTTTTCCAGAGTCGAAACGTATCCGTTAAAATAACTCATAGAGAGGCGGAGAGACGGCTCGATGGATAAAGTGTTTACTGTGGGAGGGGAGGATCCACGTCTGGATCTGAAAAGCTGGGCTTGTTAACACTTATATGGCCCCTGAGTTGCTAAGGCAAGATGCGAGGTCGAGACAGGCGGATCTCTCGAAGCTCATGATCGAGCTAGCCCAGGGTACAGAGCAAGAAAAGCCAAGAGATCATGCAAGATGGAAGGCAAAACCCACACCTAAGACTGGCCTCTGAATCACACACACACACACACACACACACACACACACACACCTGATTAATTCTGAATTTGGGATGTTTTGTGTGTACGTGCAAACGTATGTTTGGGTGCATGTACACGTCATCCTTAGGTGCTGCTTTCAGGACATGCATGGTCCACCTTGATTTCTGAGACAGCGTCTACTCACTTTTACCTGGAAATTACTAACCCGCCTAAGGTGACTGGTTGAAAAGCTTCAGAGATCCCCGCGTCTGCCTCCCTTAGGACATGCCACCGCCCAACGTTGTTATGAGTGTTGGGGACTGATTTCAGGTCCTTGTGCTTGCAAGGCAAGCCCTTCACCGACTGCCATTCATCTCCCCAGCCAGGGGATTCTAAATGTATACCACTCACCAGACTAGGGCATTTCCTCATACCGAACTTCTTTGTTTGATACTGGTTCTCTTTTATAAATAATAATGGAAAAGAAACACAAATTTTAGTTCTGCTCGATAATTTACCACAAATATAACACAGGTCTAATACATGTCCACTGATGTCTATAGCATGTCACTTCCAAGAATAAATTGGAAACAAACGGCCCATCACTGCCAGCAGTGTCTAAATGTCTTCATAACTCAGGTCCAGTGAGGTCTGCGGCTGGTT
Source organism: Apodemus agrarius (assembly GCA_964023405.1). Taxonomy (NCBI): domain Eukaryota; kingdom Metazoa; phylum Chordata; class Mammalia; order Rodentia; family Muridae; genus Apodemus; species Apodemus agrarius. The sequence continues at coordinate 66,151,084 of OZ030019.1, read as the reverse complement.
CCCAGCTTGCTGTCAGTGTCCACTCCTGGGTTTTGATGGTGCACTGCTGATGTAAAAGGTGCTACAGTTTGGAAAACCATAGAAGGAGCATGCAAGTCCTTTGGTTATATCTTAGGAGTTTATTATGATTTCAAATGATGTTTCCAAGAGCAAACACATCTGTTCTACATTATTTTTCTAAGCTTCATCATTCTCTTGGACCATTGGTGTGTGTGTGCATGTGATGCTGCTGTGTACTTCTAGAACATTTAAAGGAACGAGAAGTTGAAATAAAGACTACACAGTCCTAAGTACAGATGCTCGCCAGGGGTTTTCGTTATCACTGTTACTGTGTGTGTGTGAGACAAAGCTCTCATGGAGAGCCTGGACTTTAAAGTCTATGTACCTTCCAAGTAACCCTGAAATTTACATTGTTTCTAATCCTAAAAACAAAACAAAACAAAAAACCAGTTTTGGGACTACCACCCCATCCTATTTTGCAAATGCCCCCCGCCCCCCACCGAGTAAGAGAAAGAGGTTCAATGAGTTACATTCTGCATCCTGCAAGCCGGTCCCCCACGCCAAAACAGAAAGCCAGTGCAGAGAATAATTCTCTCATCTCATGGATATTTTCCAGTTACTTGGGTGGGAGGCTAAGAAAACACAAACTCAGCACCCTTGCACAAATACATTTGCAAATCATGCATCCCCTATTATGTAAGAATGAAATGATCGCATTTACCCTTTACTGGAATAAAAGACGCTGTTTTTTTACCTTTTTCTCATGTTCCGATCATCAGACACCCCACTCAGCAACTGCAGGGGGAAAAAAGTCCTCAGGAGGGTGTGTTTGCCGAACAATGGGCGCCGGTTGGGAGTGTTCTTTCCTTCTAGATCTTTTCCTGATGCTTTTATTAAAATTGCTCATTGTTTGAGTAGAATGACTTATGGCTGTACTTACTTGAAGTCGCTTGAGTGTGCAGTATTTTATTTCAGTCTTTGAGACCGGTGCCAAAAGACAGCAAGCTGCACGCAGAACTTTTTCCTGTCTCGGTTTTCCAGAGACCTTGACTTTCCAACTGAGCATCAAGGTTTCTGAGCCGGAGCCCAAGCTTATTTGTACTAGCAAACCTTTTCCTGGCGCTGGTGCCCCTGTGGTGGGATTGTCATTGTCTGAGTCTACACTGAGAATTGTTATGCTTTCTCCATTTCCTCTCCTAGTCTCTGCCCCAGAGCCCCCCAGCCAAGCCCTGAATCAGAAGCTGTTAACAAATAGCTAACTAATTAGGAGTATTGTGCAGGTTAGGAGGTGTGGTGTGGATGATGACTGTTTGCTGGGATTCTTGCTACAGTTTAGGTTAAATGTACTTAGAGATAGAAATTGTAAGGGCTTACTTAGCATTTTAGCCTAAACTCCTTTGACATCCTTTAAAAAGGGGAGAGTGGGGAGTGGAGAAGGCTATGAATGTAGTTCAGTTATAAGAATGGTTGTCTAAGCCGGGCGTGGTGGTGCACACCTGTAATCCCAGCACTTGGGAAGCAGAGACAGGCAGATTTCTGAGTTCGAGGTCTACAGAGTGAGTTCCGGGACAGCCAGGACTACACAGAGAAACCCTGTCTCGAAAAACCAAAACCAAAAAAAACAAAAAACAAAAAACAAAAAACAAAAAACAAAAAAAAAAAACAAAAACAAAAAACAAACAAACAAAAAAGAATGATTGTCTAACATGTAGAAAGCCCTGGAGCTCAGCCCCACCCCCATTGCATACAACAAGATGTTGTGGTGTGTGCTTTTAACCCCAGCACTTGGGAGGTAAACGCTGGAGGATCAAGCACTCTAGGTCATTCTTGGCTACATGGTGAATATGAAATCAGTCTGGACTACATGACAGTCGTCTAAAAATAATTAATTAAATGAAAAGTAGGAGGGTCATTGTTGGGGTATTCTATATGTAGGTGAACCCTTAACTTTCTTCTCTTGAATCAGGCTCAGCGTCTATATGTTAATCCTGTGGGTTTTTTTTTTTTCCAGCCGAGTGTTTCTTTCCTAGACAAGCTACAACTTTCTTTCCTTCCCAGCCAGGTGAGGCAGTCCATCCAGTAAAGCATTCTGGGAATGGATGCGTGGTGGCAGCTCTGTGGGAGAAGCTGTGACTCTAGACGAGGCGGCTGATGTGACTCTCTGCTAGTGTGCCCACAGGTCTCCATACGCTGTTCTCCCTCCTGTGACCCGCAGTGACTAAGGAGTCTGGGACACGTCCCAGCTCCTTGATCAATAGGTTTTACCATTGGGAAGTGTTCCGGGCTAGTGCCAATGGGGAACCAGCTTGCTCAGCAATTCTTTTCAGGTCAATGAAAGGCAAGGAGAGCTTCCTGCTTTTGCTTTTCTCTGACTTGCTGTCTCCAGCAAAGGGACAGTCATTCTAGCACAGAAGAGGGACAATGGGTGTTCTCATTTTTATAGATAGATATAGATATAAATATAGACATAGATTGGATATAGATATAGAGATATGTTTATGTGTGTGTATGTGTTTGTATATATGTACATATACATACATATATATAGTTGATCTATCTATCTATCTATCTATCTATCTATCTATCTAGATCAACTATATATATAAAGAGGGCAGAGAGACAGCTTGGTCATTAAAGTGCTTACTATGTAAGCAGGAGAGCCTGCGTTCAATCCCTGAATCCCACACAAAAGCCTGAAGGAGCCCTGCATGCTTCTAACCCTAGCATCAGGAAGGCAGTCAGGTGAAGCCCTGGAGGCCTAGCCTACTTGGTGAGTTCCAGGCCAATGGGAGACCCTGTGTTACAAAACAAGGTGGGTTGTGCTGAGGAATGACAGCCCACACACCTACCTGCACAAGCCCCCGCACACACATGAGCACATATCCCTTTCCTTAGGATCCTTGGGATTACTTTGTTTTTGCTACCATCTTCTAAATAGCTGTTGCTCTGAGTTGATCTATACAACAACAACAACAACAACAACGACAACCAACTCTTATTAATAGTATGCGAGTATGTGTGGATGTGCGCATATGCCAGTGGAAAAGATGTTTGGTATCTTTCTCCATTTCTATTTTCCTTTTCTTGTGTGTGTGTGTGTGTGTGTGTGTGTGTGTGTGTGTGTTTGCGTGCGATAGAGCCCTTCAGTGAACCTGTAGGCTGGCTGGTCAACGAGGAGCACCAGAGCTCTCCCAGCGCCAGGATCAAAGCCATTGCATCTGGCTTTAACCCGCACGCCTGGGATACGACCTCGAGTCTTTATGCTTACAGGGTGGATACTTTACTGGCCAAATCATCTCCCGGGCCCCCGAGAGTGCTTATTTATTCACCTTCTGGTATTGAAAGGTAATGGCAGTCAGCTAACTCCCCGAGAGCAGGGATTTTGTACAGTTCATTCCGATCTTTTTAGTACTAAGAAAAAAAGTTTGGCACCAAGGCGATGGTTTTTGACTGTCACTCTCTGGTGGTGGGAGCCCTTGGCTAGAGTGCCGGAGGACAGGTTCAATGCCTAGTACAGTGACAGCATAGCTCAAACAAAACCTCCTGAGTTGAAATGGAAACATACATATATTTAGTTGATATAGATCACTATATATCAACATATATATAAAGAGGGCAGAGAGACAGCTTGGTCATTAAAGTGCTTACTATGCAAGCAGGAGAGCCTGCATTCAATCCCTGAATCCCACACAAAAGCCTGATGGAGCCCTGTAGGCTTCTAACCCTAGCGTCAGGAAGGCAGAGTCAGGTGAAGCCCTGGAGCTTTAGTTTTCCTACTCTGAATGAATCGATAAACTGGCAAGTACTTGTGGAGCTCGGGCCGTGAATCCAAAGTGCAGATAGGAAAAGTCAAGGCAATAAACAGCCTCATTTTAAGGTCATCCCACCTCCCAGGACGTCCCCATCATTGCTACTGGTTCCCCCCCCCCCAAGATTGATTTTTTTTTTCACTATATGTGTGTGTGTTGGCGTCTATGCAGGTCACATGTGTGGCTGCCTGTGGAGGGTAGAGAAGGATGTTGGGTGTCCTGGAACTGGAAGTCCCACGCAGTTGTCTAATCAGAAACCAGCTCGTGTCTTCTAGAAGGGCTCTGAAGGCTGAGCCATCTCTCCAGCTCCAAGATGTGTTACTTGTATATTTGTATTTGTGGGGTGTGTGTGTGTGTGTGTGTGTGTGTGTGTGTGTGCATGTGTGCTCAAGCCCTCTTCAAGACCAGAAAGCACCTGGTCGTTGCTACTCTTCAGAGATATCTCCTCAGTTAGGCGCTGTTAGACCACTGTCTCAGACCTGAGCAAAACCTGACATCTGGTTCTAAACTGTAGCTAGAGCTCGAGATGGACACACTAATTCTCACCTTTGGAACACGCTTAAATCTTGTAAGCTAAGGGGAGAAGGAGTAGATTCTTTAGGAGGGTATTTTGTCTGTTAACAAACGGAGGAGGAATGACGTCAACACCGGCTAACGGCACAGTGTGCTGTATGCGAGGCACACCGGCAACTGTCTCAGAGGGGCAGAGTGGAGCTATTCAGATGGCTAAGCCTTAAGTCCAAATCTAAGAGAAAACCTTTTGAGAGAGAGAAGCGTTTCCACCTGGAATTGATGACAGGGAGAAGAAAGCTAGCAACCGTTGGCAGCCATCTTCCTTCCATGAGGTAAGAACTTAAGCCTGGACTCCAAGGAGAGGAAAGCAGAGGAGACAGGAAGTGGGAGCCTGCCCTTGTGTCCAACCAACGTCTGAAGCTTCTTCTCTCTGGGATTTCTCTACATGGTGACCTGATAATTTCCTTTTCTTTTTCTTTAGGACATTTCGAATTAGATGCCTTATATACTTAAAGTCAAAAGAATCCAGCCAACATAGAGACCAGAAATAGTGGGTAGACGTGATAATGCTACTGGATGCTGCTTGCTGGCTGGGGTGGTACTGAATTAGCTCCTCAAGTCCCTGACTAAGATTACTTTCCCAGTAAGAATCATATCCCAGGAGACCAGACTCCTGTGAGGTAAGGCAAACCCGTGGCAGGCAAATAACTACAAAACTAGGCTCTTGGGAGCTCCCTGAGTAAAGTGTCCACCACACGAGCATGGGGACATGATTTTGGATCTTTAATTTCCATGCTTTGAAGACCGCTAGGGTTGTCATGTTGCATCGATAGCCCACCACTATTGTGAGGTGTGGGAACAGGCAGATCTTTGGGACTTGCTGACTAGTCAGTCTAGCTGAAATGGCAAATTTGAGGTTCAGTGAGAGACTTTGTTTAAAAGATAAATGGGACAGAAGACCCTGATGTCAGTCTCTGGTCTTCACATGGATTCTCATGGATGAGTTCATCTACCTCCACATTCCTCCCTACCACAAAAACCAACATCGTAGCATTTACGAAATCTCTGGCCAATTACTTATTTCATACCAAATGAGAGCCCATAAAACATGACAGCTTTTACTCTGCAAGAGCCAATTTTTTATTATGGGTTAAACTGGAATCCACCTGCATAGCTTTCTCTTTTGTGTGCAAAGATTCACAGCCCACCACCACTTGGTAAGTTGCTTCTGGGTAAAATGTGTGTGTGTGTGTGTGTGTGTGTGTGTGTGTGTGTATGTAAGAGAGAGAGAGACAGAGACAGACAGACAGAGAGACGTCACAGAAACTAGATATAATGTTACAAATATTCAGAATCAACCATGGTTGGAGACTGTTTTCAAAGATAGAGATCATACTAGTCAGTAAACATAGAACTCACCATAGAGAAGTTCATTAAACATAATAAACAGGCAAAGCAGGAAGCTGTGATTTTTCCTGTCTCCAAAGTTTCTGCTACAGAGGAAGGAAAGGCCAATCAACAAAGAACCAGAAACATAAGAATGGGAGGCTTGGCCGCCAGGCCCGGGTGCTGGGCAGGCAAAGCGGTAAAGCCACACATTGAATCATCAGTGGGAGGTCCAGATCACACCTGGGGTGAGGGCCGAGGGAAATAGGTTGGCCTTGGTGCAGATCAGCTACTGTGACACTTTGCAATGTGTTTGTCAGCCGGTGTTCCCAAATACCTTTTGGAGACCAAATAATGTGTCACAAGATCTGAAGACTAAACTCAGCTCGGGGATAGATCTTACATGGAGAAGTTATGGAGAGGAATGGGAGAAGGAGGAGGATGTGGATGGAGGATTGGATTAGAGAGAGCGCACCCTTCCTCCTGTTAGAGCACCAAGAGTTAAGCTGACTGTGAGCTATGTGATCCAGGACCTGGGGAGGTGTTTCCATGGGTAAAGTGCCTGCTGCGGTAGGATCCCCAGCTCCCGTGTGAGATGCCAGGTACAGGGATGTATGCTGGTCTGTAATGTTGCTACTAGAGAGTGGGGCCAGCCAGCCCAGGAGCTCACTATAGAGCTGATCTAGTGGAGATGGCCAGCTCCAGGTTCAGTGAGAGAACTGTCCTCAAAAAGTGAGACGAAAGTGATAGAAGAAGCGAACTTAGGTGAACCTCAGGACTCCACACACACACACACACACACACACACACACACACACACACACGCATCCAGGATGAACACATACACACACATGTACACACACATGTATGCACACATGCACACATACACATGCATGTACCTGTGTACCCCCAACATACACATACATGCATGCCAGATGAACATACATGCATATACACATATGCATGGACACACACACACACACACACACACACACACAGAAATGTGTTCTATGACAAAGATTTCAGTAGTATAATAATAGTATTGAGACTCGGAACAGAGTAATATTCCTGAGTGTAGAAAGAGACCAGAACTTTCTTCATGAATGAATTAGCTTCTTGTCACCAGACAGCGACAACGTAATGGGGGGGGGGAGGATATTTTTGCTTACACTTTCAGAAAGATTTCAGTTTATTGTGGTAGGAAGGCATGGGGGGGGAATATGCAGTGGGAAGGCATGTGGGGGCAGTGTGTGGTGGCACTTGTCCACATGACACAGGATAGAAAACAAATTGAAGCAAGACCAGAAGGGGGTATACCCTTCAAATTTCCCTCCCCGGGGAGCTACTTTTTCCAACCAGGCCCCAGTTTTCCCCCCTTCCACAAATAGTCTCTACTGCCCCTAAAATTCAAACAGGAGTCTTGGGAGGCACATTTCGGATCCAAACTGTTAACAGTGGCTTTGTAAAGACCTCAGGAGCTCCTTCTCTCAGAAGCAGCGTCTTGAAAACTCGGTGTGAGGTACTGAGCGAGCTGGAAACCCACCACCTTTTATACAGCTGCAGAATCCCACACACCATAGTACATATGAAACGTGGCTGTGGACAGACCCAGACTGGCCTCTGCTAAACACTGGGCTATGGAAACAGGTCATATGATGTTTCTCAGGAGCATAAATAAGTCCTCGCCTCTCCCCGCCCCCCATCAACTTGAACATAGCTGCTCACATCTGTTGGACGAGTCCCCCACTGAGCAAGCCATCTGTCCCCCTGAAGGAAGAAAGAAGCTGTCTGGTTGAGCAACCAGCACACAGAATCACCACGGGCTCTGGGGCCCCACGTGTGAGGTATGAACTTAACGAGCCTCCTCACACCCAGCTGGTTAATGCTAAACTCACTGAGCCAAGGGGGAACGAGAGGTAAACTGAGCCTCTCCCTACAGCCATGAAGTCAGTCCCTAAAATAAGCCTAGGTCTAAGGTCCCGGGAGCTGGAAGGCAGGGAATTATAAAGAGAAGCAGCATAAGAAGGTCTGAAGGGGAAAGGGGACAAGGAAACCTTGATTTATGGCTCTTCTGGAACTACAGGAAGGTGTAGGTTAGTGGGCGAGAATCCGAGGAAGACAGAGGCCATTGAGGAGGAAGGATCGTGCAGGCTCTCAGTGACCGAGATGGAAGCGGCGTGAAGCGGCTCCCTTCACACACGGGAAAGGAGGGGACGCTATGTAGTCAAATATGCTAAGATAATGGCAGGAGAAGAAGAAACAGGAGCGCCCAGACGAGCTTTAGGCTTGCGACACATTCAAATGAGTGAGTCATATCTAAATGAGAAATTCAAGGCTGAACTTTCCCGGATGAGATAAACACAGCAGCCTTTCTGACCTGGCGGAGGGCACTGACTCCACTTCTAAGTACCGTGTTTTTGTGTTTAGCAGATAAGCATCCTGTGTTGTCCCCGGAGCTCTTCAAAGGCAAAAGTATGAACTGATCACAGAAGAAACACATAGGCATTGTAGGAACATAAAAGATGTTGAAAGTTAAAGTATCAAGGCAAGAAGGTGGTAATCTGGGACCTCATGTGCGCACAGTCAGTCCCTTAGGTGCACACTTACCATTGGTCCAGCTGGGGAGTTAATGTGTATCTCATGAAAGTGGGGCTCAGGGCACAGTGCCTTTTCCAAACTGCCTTCCTGCTGCCTTCAACTCAAATGACTGCCATTCTAGATTCGGTGTTTATTATGACTGTGTTTTTCTTTGTATGCTTTTTTGCCTTAACGTTTATGTATATGTGTATGTGTATGTGTGTGTATATGTGTATATGTGTGTATGTGTATATGTATATATGTATTTGTATATGTATTTGTATATGTGTTTGTGTATGTGTATGTATATGTACTTGTATATGTGTTTGTGTATGTATACGTATTTGTATATGTTTGTGTGTGTGTACGTATATGTATTTGTATATGTTTGTGTGTGTGTATGTATATGTATTTGTATATGTTTGTGTGTGTATGTATATGTATTTGTATATGTGTTTGTGTGTGTATGTATATGTATTTGTATATGTGTTTGTGTATGTGTATGTATATGTATTTGTATATGTGTTTGTGATGTGTATGTATATGTATATACATGTGACATATGTGCACATATATGTATTTGTATCCTCATACCTTGTGATCATTAATTTCATGCACCAAATTGGCTTGACTGCAGGGTGCCCAGATGCATGTCAAATATTCAAGATGCTCCTATGAGCAGCATTAACCTTTAGTCTTGAGTTATAAGCATTAACTTGGCAGACGTGGAGTGAAGCGGACTGTCCCCAGTGGTGTAAGTGGGTCTCTTCCAACCAACGCAAGCTCTAAAGAGAACCCAACACTGTTTGTGAAGAAGGCACGGGTTCTATAGATTTTTTTTCAAAGGTAGAATCAAACACTAGCTACTTAACAGTATAGGTTAGCTTACGGTGTGCTAGAGATAAGCTACGGGTGTAACGCCCAGGCTTGTCTGACCCTCCTGAGTAGGGGTAGCGTAGCACACTCAGCCAGTCCGCCCATTGTCCTCCATTTTCCTGGGGGTTTGCTGTAGTATCCACCTCTGTGCTGAACACCTCGAACCTGTCTGATTTTTGTATGGTGATGAACTCGTAGAAATGAATTAGTGTACACGGATTCTTTGAAGCCTTGACACCTGTTGTCAAGTTCTCCGTTTCCTTTCAAGTCAAGAAAGCAATAGATTTCCAACATTACACTATTGCCTTCACAGTATACCATCCTATAGGAATATCATTTGTTTTTTATAATATCTAAATAGTCTCTCTCTCTCTCTCTCTCTCTCTCTCTCTCTCTCTCTCTTTTTTTTCCCTGTTGCAAACAAAATGGCGAAAAAGCACCCAGGACTTAACTACATATTTTCCCAGAGAAATTTCCTGGAGCTGTTGGGTCAAGATGAAATGATTAAAGAATACATTTAAATTTAACTTTATTTTTCTCATTCTTTTTTTTTTTTTCCCAGACAGGGTTTCTCCGTGTAGTCCTGGCTGTCCTGGAGCTCACTCTGTAAACCAGGCTGGCCTCGAACTCAGAAATCTGCCTGCCTCTGCCTCCCAAGTGCTGGGATTACAGGCGTGCACCACCACACTCAGTATTTTTCTCATTCTTTAGAGCCTGACCTCAGAGCCCTTGTGCACGCTAGGCCGGTGCTCTGCCACAGAGCCCCGTGCACAGCCCTTTGTACGCTTTGTGTTTGAGATGGTGCCTCTTATAGCTGGTAAACTCCCCGTGTGGCTGAGAATGCTCTTGAATTCCTGGTGCTTCTGTTTCCTCCTCCAAGTGCTAGGGTGTCAGGAATGAGCTGTCGTGCAGTGTTTTTCCAAATGCCGTTTCCTTTAGACTCTTCCGGAAGGGAGTCCACACTTTACAAAGAGCAGCATCTCTGGACTCACAGTGAAGCCTCTGTGATAGGAGACTCTCCGTCCCGCTTGCTTCTGACTCAACAGCGAAGGACGATGTTATCTTCTATTTATCAGTTCTCAATGTCTCTCCCCCATGTTTCCTTTGCTCTCTCCCAGAGCCAAGCCAAGGGAAGAAAAATGAGGTGGTGGCCTTGCTTTGGTTAGAGGGTCGAGTCCTCTAAATTTTCTACAGTCGACTTATATTTCCTTTGTGTTCAATGACAATGTGATATGTTGCTTTAAAAAAATGCCCTAGGCTTGTCTGGACAGTGATGGTGCATGCCTTTAACCCCAGCACTCAGGAGGCAGAGGAGGATAGATTTCTGTGAGTTCAGGGCCAGCCCATTCTACATAGTGGCTAATTTTCTAAAATTTAGTATTTAAAATTATAATTTATTTTTGGAGTTCATGAAGGTATTGTTGGCATCTGGGGCCCAGGAGCTCCCACCCAAGAGCGAGCCTCGGGGGTCAGCTGCGCAGCAGGTCCTGTTCAGCCTCTTGTTCTGCCTCCTGAAACAGGTCCCACTGAGTCCTGACAAAGAGGTTGGAGCCAAGTCCCCACTGCTGCTAAGGGACTCACACACATGAGACCCACAGGGCCCTTGGCAGGACAGATGCCACCGAGCTCTGGGGGGGCTTAATTTTAGGTCTTGACTTGACTGGATGAGGAAGTACCCGCATGGAGAGTGTGTGCCAAAGAGACGGTCAGGGCTGCGAGCTTACGGAGGCACATCCACCCTCAGCGTAGGAATGCACCTTGGCAGCGCTGGGATCTCATTGGAAACAGATTGCCTGCAGAAACAGAAATAAGGGAAGAAAGGTTTCTTTTAGCTCACGGTTCAGTTCATCACAGCGGGAAAGGCACGGTGCTGAGGGCCGGTGGAGGACGCCGCGCACCTCATGGTGAACCGGGAATCAGAAAGAAAGGTCAGTGCCAAGTGCTCATCTATAGCCTCCACATGGTCCAATTTCACCAGTCTCCCCTTGCCCGCCAGGTTCCAGAGTCTTCTAAAGGAGCATGTCCAGCCCGGGGAGAGGAGGGAGACATGTCCCACTCAAACCGCACCGCTGTCCAGTTGTCTGGTGCAGAATGCATGCAGAGAGAGCACAATGCGGAAGTGACCTGAGTATGCCCTCGGGGAACCGCAGCTGACGCTGGTCCTCCAGGCTTTGTAAGCCAGCGCTTACTCTGGTACCCGCTGGACTTTTAGGCTTTCGGTCTGCAGCTGAGAGTTTTACTAGTGCTTCCCTTTAAGCCTTGGGACTTGGAGAGAAGCATCCCAGGGTCTCCAGAGAGCCTGCCACAGGGATCGGCAGCAGCCATAACGGCCATGAGTTACTTCTCATATGCACACGCTATGCATTAGTTCTGTGTACCTGGAGAAGATAGGATAGCACAAGTTCTAAGTCACATGTCCCTGCTCATGTGACTTCATACAGGACACAGCTACTCCTCAAGAGATAAATGAAACAAACAAACAAACAAATAGAAAAACTTAAAATTACTCATGAAAGATCATAAAGTTATAACCATATATAAAATATGGTTTATTTCCTAAGGGATTCACACTAATTCTCTCTCCTTCTCCCTCTCTGTATGTGTGTCCGTATATAATTTAAAAGGCACAGTCATGGAGCTGGGGATGTACCTCAGTGATAGAGTGCTTACCAAGCTTTTGTGACTCCCTCATTCCAGTTGCCCGGCACCCCAACAACAACAACAAAGAAAACAAAACAAACAAACGTAAAAAGTATCAACCAATCCAGAGACATTCATGTCGTAACTTCAAAACAGGCTGTGGTGGCAACTGCCTTTAACAACTAGAAAGGCTGCAGTCAATGGATCACTCAAGCCTGTGACTTGGAGACCAGCCTTGGCAACAATGGGATTCACGACAAAAGCAAAACAAACACGCAAACCACCCCCCAAACCAAACCAAACCAAACCAAACCAAACCAAACCAAACCAAACCAAACCAAACCAAACAAACCGCCGACCAATAACAAAACAACCACAGCCCATGATGTAACCTCACTTCAAAGGTGCAGGGGATGAACACATCTGTGTGTAGATATGAACACATCTTAGTATTGTTCCCTTTCTCATCAAGAGATAGCTACCTGTGTGCAAAAATGACAGTTGGTTGCCCTTGCCACGTCTAAAAATTAATGGTTAAATTCAGCCAGCCCAGGTCTGGTTACCTCCAGATGCTGTGCTTTTCCAGGAGGTCAGCGTGGTCCATAATGGTTCAGGCCGCCATTGAAGCCTGTTTGGGGGAGTTGAAAAATGAAATCTCATCATGGGGTCTTCAGGGTATGGAGAGGGATGGAGGGTTCTGATCCCGTGAGAGGAACCCTGCCTGCTGCTGGCAGTGTCTTTGGAGAGTAGAATTCCTGGTTTGTGGTTTGCTGTGCCACCTATAGACTGAATTTACTCATGGGGCGGGCAGCTTCCTTGGGACACAAGAACTGCCAGCCATCCTCTCCCTCATCCTCACTGCGAAGTTTCTTTGTCCTTGCTCATCCTAGGAGGCAGCCTTTCTTCCTGGGCTTCCTGGGAAGCTGCAGACTCCCATGGCCTGGAGCAGGGGCCATGGAGGGTTGAGACCTCATACCCTGACGGTCGGCTTGGTCTTGTCTGTCTGTCTGTGCATCTGTGAGTGGCAGGTGGTTCCATCCGAAGAAGACTCATGTTTCTGGTCTCAGATGAGTTACCCCATTCATTTTTACATTTATATTTTCGTGATATAATTTGATTAATTTTTTTATTAATGTCTTAGGGTTTTACTGCTGTGAACAGACACCATGATCAAGGCAACTCTTATAAAGGACAACATTTCATTGGGGCTGGCTTACAGGTTCAGAGGTTCAGTCCATTATCATCAAGGCAGGGGCATGGCAGCATCCAGGAAGGCACGGTGCAGGAGGAACTGAGTTCTACATCTTCATCTGAAGGCTGCTAGTAGAATACTGACTTCCAGGCAACTAGGAGGAGGGTCCTATAGCCCACACCCACAGTGACACACCTACTCCAGCAGGCCACACCTTTTAATAAATGCTACTCCCTGGGCCAAGCATATACAAACTATCACAATCAAATAATTACTTATTTTGTGTGTATGTGGGTATATTGTGCCAGGACACACATGCTGAGGTCAGAGGACAAGTTTCTGAAGCTGATTCACTTATTTTATGTGGGTCCTTTGGACTGGGTTGTCAGTCTGGGGGCAGGTGGCTGCACCACCAGCCATTTCACCAGCTCTGCAACTTGACTTAAAATGCCTTTATTCATGTGAAAGGGCCACTTCATACTTAACCTAAGTTTTTTTCAGCATGAAAACTTCAAGCTGTCATGTCTATGCTGTATTTCCAGAAACCTAAGTGCTATCCTTTGGATCGAAATGTGATTTTTATGTTTGCATGATGATGATGATGATGGTGATGATGATGATGGTGATGATGATGATGATGATGATGATGATGATGATGATGATGTGTGTGTGTGTGTGTGTGTGTGTGTGTGTGTGTGTGTGTGTGTGTGTGTGTCCATATACCTGTGGCTCAGGTAATAGCAGTGGTATCTGCAGCTGGAGAACGGATGGCAGAAGTCAAGGCAGGTTCTGTCTACTTGAACCCAAGACAGTGACAAGAGCCCCCTCTTATCCCCAAACCATCTAGAAGTAGATGTGTGTTTGGCAAGAACCGGCAGCCAGTTTGGCACCATGAGGTTAAGGAGTACATGGAAAACATACCAATACGGTTATCAAAACATGCACACCCGCGCCTGGGCCGTGACACCAGGAAGAGCTTTGGCAAGCTGCCTTATCTCTCAGGATCACAGTTTCCTTGAGTGTCAAATGAAGGTTAATCTAAGTAGTGGTGGGTCCCTCCTCAGTCGTATGGCTGACTCTGCGATTATGGGGGACGACAAAGAAGAGATGGCTGCAGTTACCTTGGATCTTACAAATCAATATCATTTTTTAAACATGATGGAATTTCTACATGTAAGTTTTTGGAATAGATGCAGGAAATGACCTCATGCACAGCCAAAAAAAAAAAAAAAAAAAAAAAAGGGCTTTTGTTTTCAGATTCTGAAAATACCTTTCTTGGAGTGTTTTACTTTCAAAGGATATTCACTTGAATTGTAATTGATCAATTCATTATTATTATTATTATTATTATTATTATTATTATTATTATTTTCTTAATGGTGTTTGGAGTCTTACCTGTTTGGCCTTGTCCTACTTGTTGATCAAAAGCCATGAGCATGGCCAATTCTTCATAGGAGAGCGATGTCAAACTATTCATGTGATATCCTTGGTCTCTGGCCTCCTTAGTTAGACTGGAACATGCTAATGTTGGGGGCCACTGTGTATTGCTGATGGGCATGGTGCCTGGACCATGTGGGAGGCCCTAGTGTCTGTAGGGACTATTAGTACAAAGATGTACTTCATTTAATCTTTGTCTCATAGTTATCTGTTGAGGAAGGACAACTGTCAATGTTCTCTCTCCTTACAGTGAATGAGAAGCGACAGGGGAGCACCCGATGAAGGTCAATTATTCCCGATTCTCTGGGTCTTGACATGTCTCTGAGATTGGCGCCACTGAGCTTGAGAGAGCAGTGAGCAATTCAAGATGGACTTTCGACCAGAGACAGTAGAGAATGCCTACAAATCCAGCATGTGGGAGTCAGAGGCAGGAGGACTTTGAGATAGGTCTGAGGTGGACCCAAGACTAGCCATCCTGGACTACATTGGAGGCTAGCATGGGGTACACTGAGAGACCTCGTCCAAAAATACAAAACAAAACGAAACAAAACAAAGTCCAGGGTTTGGCCATATAATTCAGTTGGTAGTTTCCTTCCAGTGCAGGATGCCCCAGGGTCAAGGTCCTGGGGTTAATCCCTAACGCTGAATGAAGAGGTGGTGTTGCATGCCCACAATTCCAGAACTTAGGTGGAGGCAGGAGGGTCAGAAGACCAAGGTGATTCTTGGCTACGTGGTTAGTTTGATGCTACCCTGGGATATTCAAAACCCTGTTTCAAAAACAAACAAACAAACAAACAAACAAACAACACAATCTTAGTGTCGGAGGATGTCACTCAGAGATAGGGAAGTTCCCTGGAACACAGAGGTCCTGGTTCAATCTCTAGCGTAACAAAATGAAAAAGAGCACTGGCTTTTGAGCCAGACAAAAAAAATAGGTTCTTGATTCTCATTTCTAAAACAGGTGGGCAGGTGCCCTGTGGCAACCAAAGGACAACTCGAGGGAACGGGCTCTCTCCTTTGACCATGTGGGTTCTGAATATCGACCGCAAGTCAGCAGGGAGCGAACATCTTTACCCACTGAGCCATCCTACTGGCCCTCTAGATGTTGTCCTCCTCTTTATATATATATAGTTTATGAGTTCTGATACTAAAATCCTTGGAGCCTGGACCCTACTATCATACATGTCATTTGGTGATTAGCGGCACTATCCTGTTTATTGTTTAATATCATATTGATCCTACATGTTTCTGACTTCACATTCCTACTGGAGAAAGAGGCACACGTGTGTGTAGTATTCCACTCGATGTGAGCTTCTTAAACCTTCTCCTGCACTGTGCTTCCAGTGTTCCTGGTCATCCATCTTTCCAACCAGTTTCTCCGCGGGAGTCAACTTCTCAATAAAAGGGAGTTAAAGATTCATTCGTCTGTTCAAAAGACGGTGATCGCACCATTACTATGCCAGCCTGGGAGTACTGAGGCAGGTAGCCCAGGGTCTCTTTCCATAAAGAACTGATGTCATGTAGAGGACAGAAATAAAAGATACACAGAGGCAGTGTCGTGATTTGATCATATTGAGAGCAGAGGAAGTCAGGACCACCTGGGGCACAGGCAGCAGAGGTGACCATCAGGTAATCCCTGAGCTCCTGAGGAGGCCTGCCAGGCCCTGGGAACATCCAGACTAGATGCCGCCTTGCCTGTCCCCTGCCTTCTGGGTTTGCCTGGGGCACAGCCAGAGGAGGCGAGTCCAACCCCAGCTCCAATGTTGTCCTGCAGGTTCCCAGGAACATCTAGGTTAGAACCCGTCCCACTGTCCCCTGCCTGCTGAGTCAGAGGCAAGCTGTGCTCTGTCCCCCGAACTGCATCATCAGGTCCACGGATGACGATAACGTCCCTTCCCATGGAGACCTGTGGGACTCCAGGAACATTCAGTACCAGCGGAGGCATAACAGGCGGAGGCAGGCAGTGTGTTATTCCCCGAGCTCTGTAGCCAGGCCAAGGCTCTGTCTGCCTCCTGGAGGAGTCCTGTCGTCATCAGGAACATCCTACCCGACACCAGGGATTACACGATGACTAAAAGGCAGCATGGGAAAAGAACCAGCAAGAGCCAGAGCAGTACGGCACCACCAGAGCCCTGCTGTTCTACTGCAGCAAGCCCTGGGTATCCTAACACAGCCAAAGTACAAGAAGGCGATGTTAAATCCAACCTTATAAACACCACAGAGGGCTTTAAAGAGGAAATGAACGTATCCCTTAAAGAAGTACAGGAAAGTGCAAACAGATAATGGAAATGAATGAAAGTGTTAAGACCTGAAAATAGAAATAGAAGCAATAAAGAAAACACAAACCGAGGGAATCCTGGAGATAGAAAACCTAGCGAAGAGAACAGGAAGTACAGATGCCACCACCACCAACAGAATATAAGAGATAGAAGAGAGACTCTCAGCCAGAGAAGATACAATTGAAGAAATCGAAACATTAATCAAAGAAAATGTTTTATCTAAAAAGTTTCTGACACAAAATATCCAAGAAATCTCGGACACTAGGAAAATTGAAAAAATTCTAAGCAAAATTGATGATTTTCTTGATAGATTACACTTACCAAAGTTAAATCAAGATCAAGTAAATAATTTAGATAGTCCTATAGGTCCTAGGAAATAGAAGTAGTCATCAGAAGTCTCTAAATCAAAAAGAGCCCAGGGCCAGATGGTTTTAGTGCAGTATTCTATCAGAATTTGAAAGAAGAGCTAATATCAATACTTCTCAAACTATTCCAAAAAATAGAAACAGAAGGAACATTGCCAAACTCACTCTGTGAGGCCACAGTTACCCTAATACCAAAACCACGGAAAAACTCAACAAAGAAATAGAATTTCAGACCAATTTACTCCAAGGAACATTGATGCAAAAATACTCAATAAAATTCTCACAAACTGAGTACAAAAGCACCTCAAAAACATCATCCACCATGATCAAGCAGGCTTCATCCCAGCAACGCAGGGATGGTTCAAAATATGAAATTTTATCAATGCAATCCACCATATAAAAAACTGAAAGAAAAAACCATATTATCATCACATTAGATGCTGAAAAAGCTTTTGGCAAAATTCAACACCCCTTAATGATAAAAGTCTTAGAGATCAGGGATACAAGATGCATACCTAAACACAATAAAGGCAATATATAACAAGCCAATATCAAATTAACCAGGTGAAATTTTAACCAGTTCCACTAAAACCAGGGAAAAGACAAGACTGCTTACTCTCTTCTTATCTAGTCACCATAGCACTTGAAGTTTTAGCTAGAGCAATAAGACAAAGTATATTAAAATAAAAATTGGAAAGGAAAAAGTCAAAGTACCTCTATTCAGAGATGTTATTATAGTAAACATACGTGATCCCTAAAATTCTACCAGAGAACTTCTACAGCTGATAAACATCTTCAGCAAAGTGGCTGGGTACAAAGTTAACTAAAACAAAATCAGTAGCCCTCTTGATACAAATGATAACTGGGCTGAGAAAAAAATTAGGGAAACAACACCCTTCACAATAGCCACAAATAATATAAGATATCTTGGTATAACTCTGATCAGGCAAGTAAAAGACCTACATGATAAGTCTCTGAAGAAAGGAATTGAAGAAGATATTAGAAGATGAAAAGATCTCCAATGTTCCTAGAATGGTAAGAGTAATATAGTAAAAGTGGCCATCTTACCAAAACCAATCTACATATTCAATGCAATTCTCATCAAAATTCCAATACAATTCTTTACAGACCTTTAAACTTCATATGGAAAAACAAAAAACCCAGGAGAGACAAAATAATCCTGTACAATAAAGAACTTCTGGAGGTATTAACACTCTTGATTCAAGCTGTACCGCAGAGCAATAGTAACAAAAACCACATGATATTGGTATAAAAACAGACAAGTTGATTAATGGAATAGAATCAAAGATCCAGAGATAAAGTCACATACATCCTGATACTTGATGAAGCCAAAATCTTTCAATGGATAAAAGAAAGCATCTTCAAAATGCTGGTCTAACTGGAGGTCTGCATGTAGAAGAATGCAAATAGATCCATACTTTTCACCCTGCGCAGAACTCATGTCCAAGTGAATCAGAGACCTCAACATAAAACCAAATACACTTTAATCTAATAGATGAGAAAGTGGGGAATACCCTTGAACACCCATAGCTCAAGCGCCAAGATCAGCAACTAATAAATGGGACTTTATGAAACTGAAAAGCTTCTGCAAGACAAAGGGACAAAATGACAACCTACTGAATGGGAAAGCCTGCATCTGACAGAGGGCTAATATCTAAAATATCCAAAGAACTCAAGAAGTTAGACACCAACAAACCAATTTAAAAATGGAGTACAGAGCTAAATAGAGAATTCTCAAGAGAGGAATCTCTAATGGCCAAGAAGCACTTAAAGAAATGGTCAACATCCTTAGGCATCAGAGAAATGGAAAATCAAAACGATTCTGAGATTCCTCCATCTTGCACTCATGAGAATGGCGAAGATCAAACACTCAAGTGGTAGCACATGCTGGCGATGACAGTGTGGAGCAAGGGGAACTCTCCTCCATTGCTGATGGGAGAGCAAACTTGTACAACCACTTTGGAAACCAATTTGGTGGTATCTCAGAAAATTAGGAACAGTTGTACCTCAAGACCCAGCATTCTTGGACATTTACCCAAAACATGCCCCTCTATACCACAGGGATACTCGGTCAACCATGTTCAGAGCTGCTTTATTCATAATAATTAGAAACTGGACACAACCTAGACACCTCTCAATTGAAGAATGGATAAAGAAAATGTGGTACATCTATACAAAAACAAAGACATCCTGAAATTTGCAGATTAATGGACGGAACTTGAGGATACCATCCTGAGTGAGGTAACACAGACCCAGAAAGACAGGACTGGTGTGTACTCACTTATAATTGGACATTAGCCATAAAGTGCAGGCTAACCATGCTACAGTGCACAGACCCTCAAAATCTAGATAATAAGGTCCCAAGGGAGGATGTGTGACTCTCATTCAGAAGGAGAAACAAGAACCATCAGAGGTGGGTGGAGGGGGGCAGCTAGGTAGGAGAGGATGCCAGGAGGAGTATGGGGATGTCAGTCAGGTGTATGGGAAGGAGGGGTTGAAGAGGGTTGGGAGAGAGACTGGAAATCAGTGTGGGGGGGCATCTCTGTGTTCAGCTGGAGAATTGGAATAAGGGAGACTATGGGGAGTCCGTGGGGTTGACCCTAAGCTGAGATTCCTACCAGCAGAGGCTATAGAGACTGAAATGGCTACCTCCCGTAGCCAGGCACTACTTCCAGTGGAGAGAATAGGGCATTAATCTACCCACATGAAACTATTCAGATGAGAAGATATGATATCTCCACATTCCCCAGCTGCCTCAGAACTGTCATTTTGAAGAAGTGAGAATGTAAACATTTTAAGCCCAGTTTACTGTCTTATGGTTTAGCACTTTGCATATCTGAATTTAAAAAATACAAAAACAAACACGGAACCACAAGACACAGGATTGTGTGCAGATATAAAAGGATGGAGGTTTAATTTTCAACATTTTACAAATCTACTTGTTATAAGTTCTAACAAAGCTTTGACAATCTTATGTTTCTCCTTCACACTCCTCGGAAAGTGGAGTTAAATTCTAAATTGCTACTATAGTTTTTGTTTTATTCTACTAACATTTAAAATTGGGAGTCTAATTCCTCTAGTGAATAGCCCCACTCACCAACCCTCCTCTTTGAGGCTAGGCCTTATAATGTTGCTCAAACAGGTCTTGAACTCAGTGGCTCAAGTGATCCTGTCCCAACCCCCTGTGTGCCTGGGAACACTGGCGTGTACATCCTTGCCCCGTCCCAGCGTGTGATTTTCTGATGTCAGTGACATAGAGAATAAAATAACTAGATATATCACTTTGTTTAACGTCTTCTATACTTTTATGTATTTGGTGAGTCAGTTACACAATTCTTTTTTTTTTTTTGATTTTTTTTATTGTATATATTCTATATTTACAATTCATTTCCCTTTTTCTGGTTCCCCACCCCCAAAGGTCCCACATGTCCTTTTCCCTCCCCCTGCTCCCGCATCCACCCCCTCCCACTTTACTGTTCTTGTACTCTCCCACAATGATGTTTTGGTCCATTCTAACACCAGTGTCCACTCCTTTCTTCTTGTGAGACATCACTTGATATGTGATTTGTGTCTTTGGTGTTCCAAGCTTCTAGGCTAATATCCACTTATCAGTGACTGTATACCATGGGTATTCTTTTGAGACTGGGTCACCTCACTTAGTATGACATTCTCCAGCTCCATCCATTTCTCTAAGAATTTCATGAATTCATTGTTTCTAATGGCTGTATAGTACTCCATTGTGTATATATACCACATTTTTTGTATCCATTCCTCTGTTGAGGGACATCTGGCTATTATATATAAAGCTGCTATGAACATAGTGGAGCATGTATCCTTATTGCATGCTGGTGAATCTTCTGGGTATATTCCCAGGAGTGGTATGGCTGGGTCCTCTGGAAGTATCACGCCCAGTTTTCTGAGGAACCGCCATACTGATTTCCAGAGTGGTTGTACCAGCTTGCATTCCCACCAGCAGTGGAGGAGTGTTCCTCTTTCTCCACATCCTTGCCAACACCTGATGTCTTCTGAGTTTTTAATCTTAGCCATTCTGACTGGTGTGAGGTGAAATCTCAGGGTTGTTTTAATTTGCATTTCCCTAATGACTAGTGATGTTGAACATTTTTTAAGGTGTTTCTCAGCCATCCGAATTTCTTCAGGTGAAAAGACTCTGTTTAGCTCTGTACCCCATTTTTGGATAGGGTTATTTGGTTTTCTGGGGTCTAACCTCTTGAGTTCTTTGTATACATTGGAGATTAGCCCTCTGTCGGATGTGGGGTTGGTGAAGATTTTTTCCCAATTTGTTGGTTGCCGATTTATCCTTTTGACAGTGTCTTTTGCCTTACAGAAACTTTGTAGTTTTATGAGGTCCCATTTGTCTATTCTTGCTCTTAGAGCATAAGCAATTGGTGTTCTGTTCAGGAATTTTTCCCCTGAGCCAATGTCCTCAAGGGTCTTCCCCAGTTTCTTTTCTATTAGTTTTAGTGTGTCTGGTTTTATGTGGAGGTCTTTGATCCACTTGGAGTTGAGCTTAGTGCAAGGAGATAAGAGTGGATCAATTCTCATTCTTCTGCATGTTGACCTCCAGTTGAGCCAGCACCATCTGTTGAAAAGGCTATCTTTTTTCCACTGGATGTTTTCAGCTCCTTTGTCGAAGATCAATTGGCCATAGATGTGTGGGTTCAATTCTGGGTCTTCGATCCTATTCCATTGATCCGCTTCCCTGTCACTGAACCAATACCATGCAGTTTTTAATACCACTGCTCTGTAATATTGCTTGAGGTCCGGGATATTGATTCCCCCAGAAGTTCTTTTGCTGTTGATGATAGTTTTAGCTATCCTGGGTTTTTTGTTATTCCAGATGAATTTGAGAATTGCTCTTTCTAGCTCTATGAAGAACTGAGTTGGGATTTTGATGGGAATTGCATTGAATCTGTATATTGCTTTGGGCAAGATTGCCATTTTGACTATATTAGTCCTGCCAACCCACGAGCATGGAAGATTTTCCCATTTTCTGATGTCTTCTTCAATTTCCTTCTTCAGAGACCTGAAGTTTTTGTCGTATAAATCTTTCACATGTTTGGTTAGCGTCACTCCAAGATACTTTATATCATTTGTGGCTATTGTGAAGGGTGTCATTTCCCTAATTTCTTTCTCGGCCTGCTTATCCTTCGCGTATAGGAAGGCTACTGATTTACTTGAGTTGATTTTATAGCCAGCCACTTTGCTGAAGTTGTTTATCAGTTGCAGGAGTTCTCTGGTGGAGGTTTTTGGGTCACTTAAGTAAACTATCATATCATCTGCAAATAGTGATAGTTTGACTTCTTCCTTTCCGATTTGTATCCCTTTGACTTCCCTCTGTTGTCGAATTGCTCTAGCTAGTACCTCAAGTACTATATTGAAGAGATATGGCGAGAGGGGACAGCCTTGTCTAGTCCCTGATTTTAGAGGGATTGCTTCGAGTTTTTCTCCGTTTACCTTGATGTTGGCTACTGGTCTGCTGTATATTGCTTTTACTATGTTTAGATATGGGCCTTGAATTCCTGTTCTTTCTAGGACCTTTAGCATGAAAGGATGCTGAATTTTGTCAAATGCTTTTTCAGCATCCAATGAGATGACCATGTGGTTTTTTTCTTTGAGTTTGTTTATGTGGTGGATTACGTTGATGGAATTCCGTATATTGAACCATCCCTGCATCCCTGGGATGAAGCCAACTTGATCATGGTGAATGATCGTTTTGATGTGTTCTTGGATTCGGTTGGCAAGTATTTTGTTTAGTATTTTTGCATCGATATTCATAAGAGAAATTGGCCTGTAGTTCTCTTTCTTAGTTGGATCTTTGTGTGGTTTTGGTATCAGGGTAATTGTGGCTTCATAGAATGAGTTGGGTAGTGTTCCTTCTGTTTCTATTTTGTGGAATAATTTGAAGAGTATCGGTATCAGGACTTCTTTGAAGGTCTGATAGAATTCTGCACTAAAACCGTCTGGTCCTGTGCTCTTTTTGGTTGGAAGACTGTCTATGACCCCTTCTATTTCTTTGGGGGTTATGGGTCTGTTTAGATGATCTATTTGATCCTGGTTTAATTTTGGTATTTGGTAACTGTCGAGGAAATTGTCCATTTCCTCCAGATTCTCCAGTTGTGTTGAGTATAGATTTTTGTAGTAGGATCTGATGATTTTTTGAATTTCCTCAGTTTCTGTTGTTATATCTCTCTTTTCATTTCTAATTTTGTTAATTTGAATACTGTCTCTGTGCCCTTTAGTAAGTCTGGCTAGGGGTTTATCTATCTTGTTGATCTTCTCAAAGAACCAGCTCCTGGTTTTGTTGATTCTTTGTATGGTTCTCTTTGTTTCAACTTGATTGATTTCAGCCCTGAGTTTGATGATTTCCTGTCTTCTACTCCTCCTGGGTGAAATTGCTTCTTTTTGTTCCAGAGCTTTCAAGTGCGCCATTAAGTTGCTGGTATATGCTCTCTCCTGTTTCTTTTTGGAGACACTCAGGGCTATGAGTTTTCCTCTAAGCACTGCTTTCATTGTGTCCCATAGATTTGGGTATGTTGTGCCTTCATTTTCATTAAGTTCTAAGAATTCTTTGATTTCTTTCTTTATTTCTTCCTGGACTAAGGTATCATTGAGTAGAATATTGTTCAGCCTCCAAGCGTATGGGGATTTTCTGTTGTTTTTGTTGCTATTGAAGAACACTCTTACTCCATGGTGATCTGATAAGAGGCATGGGATTAGTTCGATCTTTTTATATTTGTTGAGATCTGTCTTGTGTCCAATTATATGGTCGATTTTGGAGAAGGTACCATGAGGGGCTGAGAAGAAGGTATAGTCTTTTGCTTTAGGGTGAAATGTTCTATATATATCTGTTAAATCCAATTGCTCCAAAGTTTTGATGAGTTTCTCCGTGTCTCTGTTTAGTTTCTGTTTTCCTGGTCGGTCCACTGTAGATAGTGGAGTATTGAGGTCCCCCACAATCATTGTGTTAGGTGCAATGTGTGCTTTGAGCTTTAGTAAGGTTTCTTTTACAAATGAGGGTGCCCTTACATTTGGAGCGTAGATGTTTAGAATTGTGAGTTCCTCTTGGTGGATTCTTCCTTTGACTAGCAGGAAGTGACCTTCTGTGTCTCTTTTGATGACTTTGGGTTGAAAGTCAATTTTATCTGATATTAAAATGGCTACTCCAGCTTGCTTCCTGTGACCATTTGCTTGCAAAATTGTCTTCCATCCTTTTACTCTAAGGTAGTGTTTGTCTTTGACTCTGAGGTGTGTTTCCTGTAAGCAGCAAAATGTAGGGTCCTGTTTCTGTATCCAGTCTGTTAGTCTATGTCTTTTTATTGGGGAGTTGAGTCCATTGATGTTAAGAGATATTAAGGAATAGAGATTATTACTTCCTGACATTTTTGATGTTATTTTTGTTTTTGAGTAGTTATCTTCCTTTGAGTTTGATGGAAGAAGTTTACTGTCTTGCTTTTTCTTGGGTGCCATTTCCTTCCTTGTGTTGGAGTTTTCCTCCTATTATCCTTTGTAGAGCTGGGTTAGTGGAAAGATATTGTGTAAATTTGGTCCTGTCATGGAATATTTTGATTTCTCCATCTATGTTGATTGAGAGTTTTGCTGGGTATAGTAGTCTTGGCTGACATTTGTTTTCTCTTAGGGTCTGCATGATGTCTGCCCAGGATCTTCTAGCTTTCATGGTTTCTGGAGAGAAGTCTGGTGTGATTCTGATAGGTCTTCCTTTATATGTTACTTGGCCCTTTTCTCTTACTGCCTTTAATATTCTTTCTTTGTTTAGTACATTTGGGGTTTTGATTATTATGTGACGGGAGGTGTTTCTGTTCTGGTCCAGTCTGTTTGGAGTTCTGTAGGTTTCTTGTACATTCATGGGCATCTCTCTCTTTAAGTTAGGAAAGTTTTCTTCCATAATTTTGTTAAAGATATTTGCTGGCCCTTTAAGTTGTATATCTTCACTCTCATCTATCCCTATAATCCTTAGGTTTGGTCTTCTCATTGTGTCCTGGATTTCCTGGATGTTTTGGGTTACAAGCCTTTTGGATTTTGCATTTTCTTTGACTGTGGAGTTAATGGTTACTATGTTATCTTCAGCATCGGAGATTCTTATTTCTATCTCTTGTATTCTGTTGTTTATGTTTGCATCTACGACCCCTGTTTTCTTCCCAAGGTTTTCTATCTCCAAGGTTGCCTCCTTTTGTGATTTCTTAGTTGTTTCTACCTCTGTGTTCAGATCTTGGATGGTTTTGCTCAGTTCCATCATTTGTTTGTTTGTGTTTTCATGTAATTCTTTAATATATTTTTGTGCTCCCTCTTTCATGACTTCTGCCTGTTGTTTCAAGTTCTCCTGCATTTCTTTAACTGATTTTCTCACTTCCTCTTTATTGGTTTCTGTCTGATGGCCCATATTCTCCTGGAGTTCTTTAAGTGTTTTTTGTGTTTGGATTGTAAGAGCTTCTACTCTATTGATGTTCCCCTGCATTTCTTTAAGAGATTTGTTTATGTCTTTTTTGTGTTCCTCTAGGAGCATCATGACCTGTGCTTTTATATCTAACTCTTGTTTTTCTGGTGTGCTGGGGTATCCTGGACTTGCTGTGGTTGGCGAATTGGGTTCAGATGGTGCCATATTGCCTTGATTTCTGTTAATAACGTTCCTACGTTTGCCTTTTGCCATCTCTTTATCTCTGGCGTTAGTTGGTCTTATTGTAGATGGTGCCCTGCTGAAAGCACAGCACGCCTGTCCCCAGGAGACAGATCCCTTCTGGCAGCTTGTCTGTGCTGGACTATGCTCGCTCTGAGTCCAGGTCCCTGACTCCAGCTGCTAGAGTTCTGAGCTGTGCCCTGAGGCGGCCCGGTGGCCCCTCGCTGCTAGTCCGCTCAGAGAGCTGGTCCCGGCCGGTAGTCTGCACCCTCAGCTGAGCTTTCTGTGCCCGGATCTCCTGCAGAGCTAAGCTAAGCTATAACTCTGGCCACGCACCTGATTCCAGCCGCTCACTGCGTCCAGTGTGCCCGCTGTTTGCGCGCGGGGGTCTGGGGCAAGATGGCTGCCCCTGCTGAAAGCACCGCGTGTCCCTACACAATTCTAAATAAACATCATGCCTTAACATCTGAGTTTTCAACTTCATGTTATAGAATGCTTCAAAGATGCTTTAATGAAAACTATTAAGAATACTATAGATTTGTATGTCAATTTATACTTCAAAAATCCATATATTTGTCATATTTATTTTTTTATTTGCATGGCCAAATGATATTTAAAATGACCCCCTTGCCCAAATATCCGGTAACTGTTAAAATTCTTGTCACCTATCCATATTAAGGGTTCTTTAAAAAGTAGTTAAAATTGTATGCATTTTATATTACTATGCTGTTTGTGTGTATCACGTTTCTAAATATTCATTATTAAATTCTTACTTTTTAAAACTTTAAAAAAAAACCTTCATCGACCCAAAATTTGTCCCGCCTATGGAGAAGAAGGAACGGCCAACCAGTGACTTGAGACCTACTCCATGGGAGAGAGCCAACCCTGACACTATTACTAATACTCTGTTATTCTTACAGACAGGATCCTAGCACAACTGTCATCAGAGAGGCTTCATCCAGCAGCTGATGGAAACAGTTGCAGAGACCCACAGCCAAGCATCGGAGCTCAGGGAGTCTGGGGGGAAGAGTTGGGGATAGAACTGAGGGAGACGGAGGGTTCAAGGACACCACGAGAAGATCTATAGTGCCAACGAACTGGGGCCCATGGGAGCTCACAGAGTCTGAACCACCCACCAAAGAGCATGCGTGGATTGGACCTAAGCTTTCTACAGATGTGTAGCAGATGTGTAGCTTGGCCTTCATGTTCATCCCCCGACGATTGGAGCAGGGGCTGTCTCTGACTCACACTCTGCTGCCTCCCTTTGGATCCCTTTCCTCTGGCTGGGCTGTTTTTTTTTTTTCTTTTTTCTGGCCTTGGTGGGAAAAGATGCTCTTAGTCTTAATGAGACTTGATGTGCCAGAGTGGGTTGGTATCCAGGGGTGGTTCCCTTCTCAGACCAGTAGGGCAGGGAGAGATGGAAAAAGGGGGTGAGAGGGCGGGGTGGGATCGGGAGAGGAGAAGGGAGGGGGCTGAAGTCAGGACGTAAAATGAATAAATAAAATAATGAAAGAAAAAAAGAGTAGAGGAAGTCTTATGTGACTCCTTAGCCTTGGTAAATACCATTGGATTAATATAATTTAAATAAACATGGGGCAATGGACAGTGCCAGGAAACTTGGTAAAACTGAGTGGTTTGGAAGCCCTGATGCCTCGTACCAGAGGATGGTAGGTGCTTCACCTGTCCCTGACCAGGCTCCTGTCACGTGATCACAGCACCCCAAGGATCATCATCACGACAATCGATCATGTAGAAGCAGCGCCCCAAGCCCCTCCACATGCAGATGAGGCATCCCTAACAGCTCAGACCAAACCAATAGAACGCATCTGCTGTCAGACCCCAACCCACTCCCAACTGTATCTAAGATCCTCTCCAGTAGGAGTAAAGGTGTGAGGATTGTCTGGGAGCTTCTGTTATCTAAGAGCTGTAACAGTTCCTGGGGAGGAGAGGTCTCCCCTGAAGCTTTCGAAGTTGGGACCCACTGCGGTCACTTCCTGCCTGGTCTAGCCATCACACCCACCTCGCCTGCTTTCTTCAGCCTGCCTGCAGCAGGAGAGAGCAACGACTGCCTTGATCGGACTGCCCTCTCCCCTTCGCTCCCAGACAATGTCTTGCCATGTATCCCAGGAGCTAGCTTCAACCTCACCATCCTCCCACCCAAGCCTTCGGAAAGCTGGACTTACAGTCACGCGCCACCATGCCCAGCTGAGATATCTGTGCTCTTTACGAGCCTGAGGGCTGGCAGTGGGGATGGAGGTTCACAGTACGTGCATGCACGCGCTTGTGCACAGGTGAAGGGAAGATATAATTATATCATTTCCCTTTCTCTTTGCTGACTTCATCCCTACCCATGCACACCCCTTTCTCTATAAATTCTGGTCTCTCTTTTTAGTTGATACACAAACACATACACGTACTCGTGCATACACTTGCGCGCCCCCCCACACAGAAGGGAATGGGGAAAGAGATTCTTGCTTTTAGAAAATTTTAGGAGCTTCCTTGTGTCTTTTGAGTTTTTCTTAGTCTTTTCCAGGTGCGCAATCCTGATTGTGTGTGTGTGTGTGTGTGTGTGTGTGTGTGTTATCCCAAATTGTCCCTGGAATGGCTTAAACTACTTTAACTGACCTTCAATGGTTAAGTTATTTGTCCTAATGGTTAATTATTTGTCTCTTGGCTAAATTTCTCACTAGAACTCCCCTTGTATGGTCTCCTAAGATGGGACATTTAGGAGATGCTTGACCTTAGGTGTTGATAATTAGTCACTGAGATAAGGTATGTTTCTCTGAAATGGGAAGTCCTGTTTAGGCCGTCTGCTGGAATTGTCTCGTGGTTTCAGTAGCTTCCCACATCCTTGCTGATTTCCCTTGAGAATGTGCCCTTGTTTGTGCGGATCTGCCCGTGTAAGCCATCTTTGTTTTAGTTGGAAAGTTTATTATAAGCAATATCACTTGTTAATGTCAGAGTAGCTTCTAACACCAGTTGGCAAGGAACTAGCTGCCGGTCCTCTCTGCTTTTCGGCACCTAGAAAGGACACGGGGTCTGCCGTGGGTTCTGGGCCTCATTTCTGAAAAACGGCTGAACACTCAGCATTTCCAGCTATGCATGAGAACTCGGCATGTTCCTCAAAGCTCTATTTACAGTTCAGGAAGTTCCTGTTATTTCTGAAATAAAACACCGGGGATCCGTAGGTAGTCTAAGGGTTTACTGACAATTCGCCCAGCTTTTGGCACAGGGGCTGGCTTAGGGACATGTTCTTTGTGTCCATCTTGTTTATCTGAATGCCCATCACATTGATCCTGCCCATGGAGTACAGATTATTAACTTTGATTGTCTTGGCGGGGAAATGCGGAAGTATCCTTTGTCCATTCTCCCAGGGCAGCTGTGGGGCTAGAGGAGGGAATCGGTGAATAACAGCACCTCCCCACCAAACCCCAACTCTTTCATGGATGACAAGAAGCGCATACCAAAAGGAGCATGCCATGGCTGTCTCTGGAGGGGCCCTGCCAAAGCCTTACAAATACAGAGGCAGATGCTAGCAACCAACTATTGCACTGGGCATGGGGTCCCCAATGGAGGAGCTGGAGGATAGTCCAGAGGAGTTGAATGGGTTTACAGCCCCATGGGAAGAACACTGATTTCAGCCACCCAGACGCCCCAAGACTCCCAGGGACCGAACCATCAACCAAGGGGCATACATGGCTCCAGCCAAAAATGTGGCCGAGGAAGGCCTGGTTGGGCATCAGGGGGAGGAATGGTCTTTGGTCAGGTAAAGGCTCAATAGAGGCCCCAACAAAGGGAAACCGAGGGGGGAGGAGGGAGTGTGTTGGGTGGAGAGGCATATACATGGAGGCAGGGGAAAGGAGAAAGGGGAGGAGTTGGGGGTCTTAAGGGAGGAGGTTTTACCATTGGCAATGTAATTGAAGACGATATTCAATAAAAAGAAAATAAGAGCACCTCCCTCTTCTCTGGGCCACCACCCTGCAGTGTATTACTTCCTGCCCTGGATCTGCACGTGTGATCTGCCTTCTACATGATGCCATAATTTCCCACTTTCCTCACTATTATGGTTCCAGTAGAGTCGCCCAGTTATTGAGAGAGCGAGGTCATCTGTTCTGCAGATGAAAATCTGGCTGGGAACTTGTCTCAACCCAGAGGCTTCCACAGGACAGAAGCTTGTTTGCAATCTGGATTAGTATCTTCCCCAAACCCAGCCTGACTGGGAATAACACGATTAGTTTGAGTCCATTGCTCTGGCTCTCATCCCTCACCCCCACTCCCCAAACCTACCTCAGGAACAAATATTTGGTCAGCAACTGCTTTTTAAAATTAGTTATAATTTCAGAGAAAGCAAAAAAAAATTCTTGTTTTTATTTTAAAAGGACACCAGACTCAAGAGACAGTACCATCTTCTACTCAGGTAGATACAAAAGGCACAATGCAGTAAAAAAAGTTAGATCCAAAAAGAAAGTTCCTTTTGGAAGATGACGATGGAAGATAAAAGCAGAAGATGAGACTTCCAAAGAACCAACTGTAATGTTGATCCTGGAATGAGAACTCCCAAAATAGTACTAAGGTTTCATTAAGTTAAATTTAGTGTGCCTCACTCTATATCAAAAGCAGCTAATGGGAAGAAAAAAAAGACTACTCAAGAGTAATATGTTTGTAGCACAATGACCGGCAAGTGGTTTAATTATTAAATACACAAACAACTATAATTTATAAAATAAATGCAATGCCTATTTACCAATAGAGGAACGGTCTCAGGCAGGTAGCTCAAAAGAGGAGTAGATTTAAGTGGTCTGTAAAAACACCAACATGTTCATTCATCAGGTAAGGTGAAGTCAAAATTACAACCAGGCACAATTGCATAGATGGCAGAAAAGCCAAGATTAATTGGGGCTGGGGAAGCAGCTCCGTTGGTTGGGGCCTTGCCTAACATGCCTAAGACATGGCTCTGATGCCCAGTACTGCATACACGGTGCATACATCCTAGGCATGTGTGTGCATACCCGTAGCCTCAGGGATTAGGAGGCGGAGCCAGGAGGAGGATCGGAAGCACATGCTGAGGCTACAGAGTTCAGAGCTAGACTAACTGTCATGTACCACACACACACACACACACACACACACACACACACCACACTCAAATAATAAAGATAAGCAAATATATAAGGATAAAGGCAAAAAGGAGGGCCAACAAGAACAAGAAAAGACAAATGAGAGCCAAGATCTGTGAACAAGCTGAGCAGAAAATAAGGGATGAGCTGTCCTGCTAAGGGTAAATCAGGGGACTGGGAAGTGACTTAAGTCAGTCAGGTACTTGCTGGGCGAGCCTGGGGTCTTGAGTTCAGCTGTGACAGCCAGACCTAGGGGCACACATCTGTAATCCCAGCCCAAGGAAGGCAGGCAGACAGGTGATCCCTGGAACTTGTTCATCAGCCGGTCTACCGGAAGTAGTGAGCTCAAGGTTCAGCGAGAGCCTGTGACAAAAATAAGTTGGAGAGCCACTGAGGAAGGCACATGGCTTTGACCTTTGACCTTTGACCTCCAGACCTGTGAGTGCACATTCATCCCCCCCAACCCGCGCATGTGCACGCGAGCACACACACATGCCTACCCCAAAGAAAGCATAAGCAGAGCATAGTTTAAATACTCTTGAGATTTCTTTTTTTTTCTTTTTCTTGCTTTTTTTTTGTTGTTGTTTTTTTTCGAGACAGGGTTTCTCTGTGTAGCCCTGGCTGTCCTGGAACTCACTCTGTAGACCAGGCTGGCCTCGAACTCAGAGATCTGCCTGCCTCTGCCTCCCAAGTGCTGGGATTACAGGCGTGTGCCACCACCGCCCAGCGAGATTTCTTTTTAATGTGCCGAATGGTACATATCCACACATGTTCACTTGTGGAATAGCCTGTTAATATTTCTTTACTTCAAAATAAATAATTTGGGAAGTATAAGCTAGAAAAATGGAAGTGTATATTTAGTGAAAATTAAGTGTCGTGCTTGGCTTATTTTATTTTATTTTTTTACTTTTTAAAAAGGGAGATGATGGTAAATGTCTTATCTTCATAAAATATTTCTTGGAATTAAGTGTCCGTCATAAGGCACAGTGAAAACCTGGGGACACAAAGGGACAGAAGAAGAACCTAAAAGTCATCATGACTATTTCGGGAAGTCTCTGTGCAGCGGAGAGCGGCCAACCTCTCAATCCATGAAGCAAACATGCCCTTTCATCATGGCCAAATGAACAGAGTGAATCAATTTTAACTTCGAATGTTCTCACACAAACAAGTGAAGCAGTGGCTGCCAGGGGGTGGGTGTCCTTGGCACAACAGGAACTTGGCAGACAGACAGATGGTGCCCGCCACGCAGCCACGCAGCCACGCTGCCACGCTGCCACGCAGCCGCCACGCTGCCACGCAGCCGCCACGCTGCCACGCAGCCGCCACGCTGCCACGCAGCCGCCACGCTGCCACGCAGCCGCCACGCTGCCACGCAGCCGCCACGCTGCCACGCAGCCGCCACGCTGCCACGCAGCCGCCACGCTGCCACGCAGCCGCCACGCTGCCACGCAGCCGCCACGCTGCCACGCAGCCGCCACGCTGCCACGCAGCCGCCACGCTGCCACGCAGCCGCCACGCTGCCACGCAGCCGCCACGCTGCCACACTGCCATGTTTCAAATGGAAAATAGTTTGGTCAGTGGCTGAAGTGTCACCAAAGTAAAACCTTTAAACTTTAAAGTAAAACCTTTAAAGTGCATTTTACCTGAAGGAAGAAGATGTAGGGCGGGGGTAGTAAATGCTTCTATAAATTCACTTAAAAACCCAACACTCAAGACCATGCAGTCTCTTGTGTCAGCGTCAGTGACAGCAGTGGACTGGATCCAGAACTTTTTCTGGATATCAGGACCGATAGATGATCAAGTCAGTTGTATAGAATGGCTTGTAACTCATGCAGTGGCTTCTGTGTAGCTAAAGGCTATCTATACTGTATTATATTTATAAAGTTGTAACAATGCTTGTGAGTAATTGTAAACTGTAACGTTTAGGGAATAACGACAAGAATCAAAATCTATCCATGTTCAAGGCTGTTTCAGACATTTGCTATCCACGATTGGTCGAATCGGACGCTACTAGGTAACCCATGAATACCAACTGCATTTTCAGTACCAGCTGTATTTTTGGTGTGCATCTGCGGCTGTGTGTACCGTGGTGTGTGCTTCTATGAAGGAGAGTGCCACTGCAGCACATGGAGGTCAGGGATCACGCTCCAGTGCTTGTCCTCAATGTCACCGTGTTCGAGGCAGGGTTTCTTGTTGTTTATGGACATTCACACTGGGCTGCTTGGCAGGGAAGCATCCGGGGATTCTCCTGTCTTCACGTCCAGTCTCACCGATGAGTGTGCAGAGCTTACGGATCCAGGCTTCCTGCTGTGTTTGGGGTTCTGAACTGCAGCCCTCACACTCACAGAGGAAAGCACTATCTGCTGAGCACTGCTGCAGCCCCATACTGTATTTTTGATTAATAAATTGATTTTCTTTCTTTCTTTCTTTCTTTCTTTCTTTCTTTCTTTCTTTCCTTCCTTCCTTCCTTCTTTCTTTCTCTCTCTCTTTCTCCCTTCCTTCCTTCCTTCCTTCCTTCCTTCCTTCCTTCCTCTCTCTCTCTCTCTCTCTCTCTCTCTCTTTCTTTCTTTCTTTCTTTCTTTCCCTTCCTTCCTCCCTCCCTCCCTCCTTCCCTCCCTCCCTCCCTCCCTCCCTCCCTCCTCCTCTCTCTTTCTCTCTCTTTTTCTTTTCCCAACTATATTTTAATTAGTGGTTATACACATACAAGCTCTGGTAGAACATTGCACTGGATTAAATGCAGTATTAGGGAAATGAAGGACGATCTATATGGTGGCAGGAAATATTTGCAAGTTGTTTAAAGGATTGAGATGCGCTATATATAAAGAATAACTCAGCCAGGCGGTGGTGGTGCACACCTTTAATCCCAGCACTTGGGAGGCAGAGGCAAGCAGATTTCTGAGTTTGAGGCTAGCCTGGTCTACACAGTGAGTTCCAGGACAGCCAGGGTTATACAGAGAAACACTGTCTCAAAAACAAAACAAAACAAACAAACAAACAAAAACAAAAAAAAACAAAAACAAAAAAACTCCAAAAAACAAAAAACAAACAAAACAAAACAAAAACCAAAAATACCCAACAAACCAACCAAACAAAAACCTCAATAATGTAAACAGCCGACTAATAAGTGGGCAAAGTATTTGTGCTGACATTTACCCACAGAATATATTCAAAGAGCTGCAGAACACACGGAAGATGCCCAACATCATTAGTCATTCGGGGACTATGAATAAAAGCCATGATGAAATACAACGTAATACTCATTATGGGGGCTTTTATTAAGGGGGTTACAAAAGAAGAAGAAAAAGAAGAGGAGGAGGAGGAGGAGGAGGAGGAGGAGGAGGAAGTATTAGCAAAGATGTGGAGAAATTGGAGCTCTCGTATACTCCATGTGGATGTGACTACTTTGTAAAATGGTGTGACTACATGGAAAATGGTGTGACTACATGGAAAGTGGTGTGACAACATTGAAAGTGGGGGTGTCTCATCATTCAGCTATTCTCTTCCAGATTCATATTCAAAACAATAAACAGCTTTTTCTGTTCAGGTGTTTACAACAGGGTTACTGACTACCATCAAGACTCAGAAAAAAACCCAAATGCCCAACAGCTGAGTGGACAAATAAAATATGATGTGCACACACAACAGAGCGTTCTTTAGCCTTGAATGAAGCTTGGATATATTTGGGTGAATTGTTAAAACACTATGCTAAGTGAAAAAGCCAGATATAAAAAATGATAAATAAATAAGTAAATAAATTAAATTAGTCATGTTTTGCATCCCAATTGGAGATTCCTCTCCATCCTCTCTTGCCAGTCTCCCCCTTTCTCCTCAGAGAAGCAGAGACCTCCCATAGATATGCCACCTTGACTTATCAAGCTGTGGTAGGACTAGGTGCATCTTCTGTTGAGTTTAGACAAGGTCGTCCAGTCAGGGGAAAGGAATCCAAAAGGCAGGCAACAGACTCAGAGACAGACCCTGCTCCTACTGTTAGAGGTCCCACACGGGTACCAGACTGTACATCTGTTACATATGTGTAGGAGGATTGGGTCCATCCCATGCGTGCTTTCTGGTTGGTGGTTCAGTTGGAGAGTGGTTTTTAAATGAGGGTACAGTTTCTATCAGACACCATCAAACGTTCTGGAGATAGATTGATGGTGGTGAAGGTTAGGAAACAGGCAGTGGTGATGGCTAGGAGTCAGACACTGGCTGCAGAGACAGCTCTGCAATATGTTCGTGTCTTTCATGTTGTGACCAGTGAACTGTATGGTGAAAGTGGCAAATTCTATACTAAAAATGGGCTGTAGACCTAAACAGAATTCTCAGTAGAGGAAACCAAAATGGCTGAGAAACACTTAGAGAAATGTTCAACATCCTTAGCGATCAGGGAAATGCAAATCAAAACCTCTTTGAGATCTCACCTTACACCTGCCCAAATGGCTAAGATCAGTAACACAGCTGACAGCCCATGCTGGCAAGGGTGTGGAGCAAGGAGGACACTCCTTCCTCGCTGGTGGGAGTGCACACTCATACAGCCAGGTTGGAAATCAATATAGTGCTTTTGTAGAAAAAGAGCTGGAATTGATCTACCTCAAGACTAAGCCATACCACTCTTGGGCATATACCAACCAAAAGGTTGCTCCATCCTACCACAAAGACGCTTGCTGGCATGGATATTACACTGTCATGTAAGCTGGTGCAGCTACTGTGGAAATCACTGCAGAGTTTCTTCAACAAACTAAAAATAGATCTGTAGTGTAGTCCAGATACACTACTCTTAGACTTACACCCAAAGGACTCTATATTCTAGTACAGAGATATTTGCTCATTCATGTTCACTGTTACTCAGTTCCAATAACCTAGACATCCAGAAAGTGATAACTGGATAGTGAGATTGTGGTATATTTATATGATGGGCTATTTACTATTCAGCAGTTGGATGAAGTCATGGGATTCACAGGTAAATGGCTGGATCTGGAAAGAACCATATTAAGTGAGGTAGGAGGCTTCCTTAGGGTTACCATTGCTGCGAAGAAACACCATGACCAAGAGCAACTTGAAGAGGAATGGATTTATTTGATCTTAAAGTTCTACATCTTTGACCATCACTGGGGAAAGTCAGGACAGGAACTCAGGCAGGGCAGGATCCTGGAGGCAGGAGCTGACGCAAAGGCCATGGAGGAGTGACGCATTCTGGCTTGCTCAGCCTGCTTTGCTGTAGAACCAAGAACCACCAGCCCTGGTGGCCCCACTCACAATGAACTGGGCCTTCCTCTCTCATCTACTACTAAATAAGAAAATGCCCTAATGGCCTGCCTGCAGCCTGTTCTTAGGAAACATTTTTTTTTCAATCTTCTTCTCTCTCAGATTACTTGTGTCAAGTTGACAGAAAACCAGCCAGCCCATGAGATAACCCAGGTCCAGAAAGACAAACACCATGTCTTCAGTCACTGGCCAGCCCGTGAGATAACCCAGGTCCAGAAAGACAAACGTCATGTCTTCAGTCACTTGAAGAGGCAAGCACTGGATCTTCAGATAGGTGTGTTTGGTTTGGAATACCCATAGAGATCAGGCAGTTAGTAAGGGGCCATCTGGCGCTTTTTGGGCTAGGGAAATAGAATACAGTGGATATGAACCTTCTAAATTTTGGTTGACTTTTGCTCCCAGAATCAGCTGGAAATTATTAATCAAGATGTTCACAACTTGATTAGCTTTAGAGAATTGTCAGACTGAAATTACTGAAGACCATGCTTATAATCAGAGAGGCATTGCGTTTTTAGTTTTCCAACATGATGTTTCTATTAATCCACATGGCTTCCAGTGGCAACAGGGACTATAGTCCCTTGAGGAGGCTTAGGCGGGAAAATTAACTACTCTTCCTCTCGGGATCCTGCTCTTGCTCAGAGTCAAGTGTCTGGGGTCGGGACCCGAATAAGCTCTGAACTGCTGTGCACCACCCCTCTATGGGCAACGGGTGCCCTGTTGGTGTCTCCGATGACCATTATGTTTACAGCTTCGACCCCAGCCTTGCAGGGGGCAACAGGGCTAGGCAGCCTGGTGATAGCCCAAGCCTCCTGGCTGTCTGAGGACTAGCCCCCCTCAGCAACGATAAGCCCCTTGGTCTGCTGAAACCCCACTCCCATACCTGTTGCCACTGCAGCTCTAGTTCCCGATTTAAAATGTTTATTTATTGCTTTCAATACATTCCAACTGCAGTTTCCTGCCCCCTCCACTCTTCCCTTTGCCCTCCCTCCCACTGACTTCCCTCCTCCCCCAGATCCAATCCTCTTCCGTTTCCCTTCAGAAATGGGTAGGGCTCACAGGAATATCCACCAAAGGTAGCATACCATCAGATTAGGAACAACCCTTCATATTAAGGCTCAGTGAGGTAATCCAGTAAGAGCAAAAGGGTCTCAAGAGCAGGCAAAAAAGTCAGAGGAACCTCCACTGTTAGGGATCCCACAGAAATATCAAGCTAATGACTGTAACGGATATCAAAGGACATAGCACAAACACACACAGGAGCCACGATTGCTGCGTCAGTCTCTGCGAGCGCCTCTGCGCCCGGCTTAGCTGAAGACCATGGGCTGTGTTCTCCTGACAACAGCCCTCTTCCTCTCTGGCTCCTACATTCCTTCCTCCCCTCTTCCACAGGGTTCCCAAGCTTCCAGGGGAGAGACCAGTGGAAATCTTCAATTTGGGCTCTCTCTCTGCCTAATGTTTGGCTGCTCTCATCAGACGCTGGCGCTGGCGCTGGCGGTAGCCTCTTTGATGACGATTGGGCTAGGCACTGATCTATGAGTTTAAAAGGATATCTTTAGAAATCATCGGTCTCTGGGCTATTCAGCCTCCGATTTCTGGTCATTCAGGCAGGGTTGGGCATGGGCTCCCTCTTGTGGTGTGGGCCTCAAGTTAAAGGAATCATTGGGTGGCCACTCCCACTCTACCGCCCCAGTGCATCTGGGAGACTGGATAGACTATGGTTGAAGATGTTGTGCCTGGGTTGGTGTCCCAGTCCCATCTCTGGAAGCCTTGCTTGGTTGCCGAGGATGGCTGGTTCGGGCACAGAATCCCCCATTACTAGGAGTCTTTGCTAGGGTCACCCTCGTTGAGTCCTGAGAGTTTCTACTGAACTTGGTTTCCACAGCATGCTCTCCCCACAAACGCCCTCCAATTCCTGTCTTCTCTCCCACCATCCCTCCCCACCAACCCTTCCTGCTGCTAGTCACACTTGCTCCGGGTCCACCATTTCCTCTTCCCAGGGAGATCCACGCATCCTCTCTTAGAGCCCTCTTGTCTGTGGATCGTAGCACGATCATCCTTTACTTAACAGCTAATGTCAGCTTATAAGTGAGTACATACCGTGTTTGTCTTTCTGAATCTGGGTTGTCTCACTCAGTTTTTCCTAGTTCCATCCATTTGCCTGCGAATTTAATGACGGCATTTTTTTTTAAACAGCTGAGTAATACCTCCATTATGTAAACATACCACATCTTCTTTATCCATTCTTCTGTTGAGGGACATCTAGGTTGTTTCCAGTTTCTGGATATTATGATAGTAGAGCAAGTGCCTTTGTGGTAGGACAGAGCATTCTTTGGTTATATGCTCAGGAGTGGTATGGCTTGGTGTTGAGGTAGATCAATTGCAAATTTTCTGAGAAACCACCATATTGATTTCCAAACTGGCTGTATGAGTTTGCACTCCCACCAGCAAGGAAGGAGTGTTCTCCTTGCTGCACATTCTTGCCAGCATGGGCTGTCAGTTGTGTTACTGATCTTAGCCATTCTGGCATGTGTAAGGCGAGATCTCAAAGCAGTTTTGATTTGCATTTCCCTGCTAGCTAAGGATGTTGAACATTTCTTTAGGTGTTTCTCAGCCATTTTGGTTTCCTCTATTGAGAATTTTGTTTAGATTTGAAGCCCCTACCTTTTAAACAGGTCTTCTGATGTCTAGTTTCTTGAGGTATTTATATATTTTGGAAATTAGCCTTCTGTTGAATGTTGAATGTGGAGTTGGTGGAACTCTTTTTCCCATTCTGTAGACCGCCATTTTGTCCTTAGCGTCTCAGTTTCATGAGGTCACATTTATTGTTAGTGCCTTTCGGTGTTCTGTTTAGGAAGTTGTCTGCTGTGCCAAGACTACTTTTTCTTTTATTAGGTTCAGTGTATCTGGTTTATGTTGAGGTTCACTCAGAATTGAGTTTTGTGCTGCAGGGTGGTGATAGATAAGGACCTGTTTATATTCTTCCACACATAGGCGTCCAGAACCATTTGTTTAAAGTGCTTTCTTAGCTGGGCGTGGTGGCACATGCCTGTAATCTCAGCACTTGGGAGGCAGAGGCAGGTAGATTTCTGAGTTTGAGGCCAGCCTGGTCTACAGAGTGAGTTCCAGGACAGCCAGGGCTACACAGAGAAACCCTGTCTCGAAAAACCAAAAAAAAAAAAATGCTTTCTTGTTTTTCATTGTGTATATCTGGTTTCTTTATCAAAAATCAGGGGTCCATAGGCGTGATGATTTGATTCTGTTGGTCAATGTGTCTGTTTTTATGCCAACACCATGTGGTTTTTGTATAGCTCTTCAGTACAGTTTGAAGACAGGGATGATGATACCTTTGCATGTTCTATTATTGTTCAGGACCATTTTAGTTATCCTGTGTTTTTTTAATATGAAATTGAATATTGTCCTTTCAAGGTCTGTAAGGACTTGTGTTTCAATTCTGATGTGGATTGTGCTGAATCTTCAGATTGCTTTGGTAGGATGGTCATGTTTACTATATTAATCTACTGATCCTTGAGCATGGGAGATCTTTCCATTCATCCTTTGATGCCTTTTTAAATTTTTTTCTTCAAACACTTGACATGTTTATCATACAAGTCTTTTACTTTGCTGATTAGGGTTTCCCCAAGATATTTTATAATATTTGTAGCTATTGTGAAGGGTGTTGTTTCCCTGATTTCTTCTCGGTTTGTTTGTCATTTGAATGTGGGAAGGCTACAGTTTTGTTTTATTAAAGTTAATCTTGTATCAGGTGTATATTAGCTGTAGTAGTTTCCTACTAAATATTATCTTATATCATACATACCTTATCTTATACATATATATTATGTATATCATCTGTGAACAGCAATTCTTAGACTTCTTCCTTTCCAACTTGTATCCTCTTGATCTCCTTCACTGTCTTATTGCTCTAGCTAGAACATCAATTACTATATTGAGCAGATATGGAGAAAGTGGACAGCCTTGTCTTGCTCTTGATTTTATTCTGAGTTTCACTCTAT
The DNA here is from genome assembly GCA_964023405.1 of Apodemus agrarius. Lineage (NCBI taxonomy): Eukaryota > Metazoa > Chordata > Mammalia > Rodentia > Muridae > Apodemus > Apodemus agrarius. The sequence goes on along the minus strand of OZ030019.1, from coordinate 66,110,944 downwards.
TTAATTTGTTATTGACCTTAGGCTTGCTGTAAATTTACTTTATTATGTTGATGTGTGTTCCTTGTATTCCTGATCACTCCAAGAATTTTAACATGAAGGGGTGTTGGAGTTTGTCAAAGGCCTTTTCAGCATTTAATGAGATGAACATGTGTGTTTTTTCTCTCAGTTTGTTTATATGGTAGATTACATGGACAGATTTTTAGGCATCAAACCATCCCAGCATTTCTGGAATGAACCTACTTTGCCATGGTGGATGATGTTTTTGAAGCACCTGACTTTAGTTTGTGAGTATTTTATTACATATTTATACCAATGTTCCCCAGGAACATTGGAATGCAATTCTTTTCCTTAGTTGAAACTTTGTGTAGCTTGGATATCGGGATGACTGTAGACTTACGAATTACATTTGGCTTCTGTTTCTAATTTGTGGAATAATTTGAGGAGTATTGGTGTTAGATCTTTGAAAGTCTGGTAGAACTCTGTGCTAAAACCATTAGGCTCTGGGATATTTATTTATTTATTTATTTATTTATTTATTTATTTATTTATTTTATTGGGACTTCTTCCATTTCCTTAAGGGCTATAGGCCTATTTGGATTGTTTATCTAATCGTGATTTAATGTTGGTAAGTGGTATCTACTGAGAAAATTATCCATATCTTTCAGATTTTCCCAATTTTGCAGAGTACAGGTTTTCAAAGTAAGATCTAAGGACTGTTTGGATTTCCTTTGTGTCTGTCTGCCTACCTGCCTCTAACTGGCTCTAAAAGTGGGGACTAGGTTTACACACTTGGCCTTTACATGGGAGCTGGGTATTAGAATTTAGGATTGCATCTTGAATGGCAGACAATTATCTTCTGCTCCTCCTCCCCAAGAGTGCTCATTTTAAATTGGTGACATCTATGTTCTATATCAGAAGTGAACTGAGGACATCTATAATTTTACTGCAATTTCATGTATCAAAACATTCAAAATAATTAGAGACAGCTTGCAAGCTTTGATCATAAAAGTATTTATTGAAGGAACATATTCTGGATGGAGACAAAATTGGTGTTTGTGGACAATGTTAGGCATGAGTGTTTATGTTCTTCCATACCATGGAAACTTAAATGGTTGAGACTGTCAGCCATTAATCTGAAGTTCTGAAATTTCAAGGTCCTCAAACTTGTGCAAAGTATGCTTTTGAGTAAAAACAATATTCTAAGGAGAAAGAGAAATTGAAGATGTTAACAACCAAACTAATAGCATAAGTTAGAGGAAATTTTGCTAACAACCTTACAAAGATAAATAAGAGCACATTAAAATATAAAAATATTTCAAAAAAACCAAGATATGCCTAAGATGTCTAATTTGTATATATAAATAACATACCAGGAAGAGTTAGGTTGTTCTTTCTAAAATCACATTTTCACTTTACTTATGTGGGTAGGGAGATTTTAATTTTGAACACCAGTTTGGAATAAAACTCTTTTTATAGTCTACTAATTGTCAAGTCAGTTCAATAGTTAATAATGAACATTAGTTATCTTTTTTTTCCAAGATAGGGTTTCTCTGTATAGCCCTGGCTGTCCTGGAACTCATTTTGTAGACCAGGCTGGCCTCGAACTCAGAAATCCGCCTGCCTCTGCCTCCTAGAGTGCTGGGATTACAGGCGTGTGCCACCACCGCCTGGCTTATTAGTTATCTTTAATATTACCCTTTACTTTCAAAAGTGTTCCAATGGCATGGGTAGAATATATAGTAATTTTCATGACCCAACTAAAATGTGTACATGCAAACACAGCCTTATGCCAAAATGCTTGTAGTAGCTCATTCACAGTAACTTGTCTTGCAAGGGAGCATTCTCATTGTACTGTCTATTTTTATGTCCAAGATGGGGTCATCTGAGAGGAAGGAGACTGTACTGAGAAAATGCCTCCAGAAGATGGGGCTGTATGTAAGCCCATAGGGCATTTTCTCAATTAGTGATTGATGGGGGATGGTCCAGACCATTGTGTGGTGGGGCCATCCCTGAACTGGTGGTTCTGCATCCTGTAAGAAAGCAGGCTCCCTGGTTGGTGATCTAGACTCTGTAGGAACTGGGCTTAGCCCCTGCTACACATTTGTAGCAAATGTGCAGCTTGGTCTTCATGTGGGTCCCCTCACAAGTGGAGCAGAGGCTGTCTCAGTCTCTGATCCCTGCCACTGGATCCCCTTACCCCTACCCGGACTGCCTGGTTGGACCTCAGTAGGAGAAGATGTGCCTAGTCTTTCTGGGACTACATGTCCCAGGGTGGGGGTGGTACCCAAGGGGCTTCCCTTTCTCTGAGAAGGTGAGAGAGCAATGGGACGGGGGACGTGTAGGTATGGGACTGGGAGGAGGGAGGAGGGGTGGTTATCAGGACATAAAGTAAATTCTAAGGGGAGAGAGAGAGAGAGAGAGAGAGAGAGAGAGAGAGAGAGAGAGAGAGCTCCTCCATGGCCTCTGCTTCCAGTCCTGTTTAAATTCCCGTATTGGCCTCCTTTGATGAAGAACTATGAAGTGGAAGTATAAGTCAAGTAAATGTTGTCCTCTCCAAGTTGCTTTGGTCACGGCGTTTCATCACAGCAATCGTATCCCTAAGACGGTTCAACGCTAATTCTCATTTTCATCTTTGAGCTGGATCCCTCCTTTCACAGTTATGAGTAATAAAATTCTCAACACCTGATTCCATTGGTGCCTGGGGAGTATTTCCCAAACTTGAATTGGCACAGCAGAGGCTTTTGGGAAATGATCGTCGGCCGCCTCCAGCCCGGATACTTTAAGACTCCTGAAGCTGCTCTGTCTTCGCTTATGGATTAGGGGGTTTCTTTCTCTGGGATTGTATAAATTGGGCCGATGGATGTATTAGCGATTCGCCACCCTTCAGGCGTGGACGACTTAACATTTGGGGAGGTGCCATGATGTGTCGTCTTTCTTCCCACTCGTGGAAAGGACTGTGTGCTTGCCGCTGAGCTTTCTGGAGACAGCATCTTTGTTCTGGTTCTGTGGTCAGCAGCTCCGTGTTGGCGTTGGCAACCACAGGGATGCTTGCACCACAGAAACGTGCCAGGCTGCAAGCCAGGGTGGCTTCTCTGGGAAAACTGATGAAGCTGTTTTTTAATTACACTCTTGCCAACTGCCCTGATTCTCACTTCATGCCAAGGAGTCAGGTGGGAAAATCGTTTAAAAGTCTTTTTTTTTTTTTTTTTTTTTTTTTGTATTACTGTGGCAGTGGTGTATGGGACTCCACCAAAGTTCACATTTCTGGGAAAGTCTCTAAATGTACTAACTTGGCTTCTTTGGCTTCTGTAGTTCCACTTCTGGTGAACGGTGCTTGCTAACTGGAGTATGTCAGCCCAGTAAAAAGATTTTCTGCCTTAAAGGCTCACTCTGGGAAAGGCTCGGCTCGTACTAGGGATCCCTTAAAAACCAGTGCAGTGAGCTGTGCGGTGGTGGCGCACACCTGTAATCCCAGCACTCTGGGAGGCAGAGGCAGGCGGATTTCTGAGTTCGAGGCCAGCCTGGTCTACAGAGAGAGTTCCAGGACAGCCAGGGCTATACAAAGAAACCCTGTCTCGAAAAAACCAAATCCAAAACAAACAAACAAACAACAACAACAACAACAACAGTGTAGTAGTTGGCCTGCTAATGAAGTCTTTCTATTGACTTAAAGCAGTGTCAGGATAGTCCCTGGTGGATACCCTGTGACAATTTAATCTCCACTTTCCTCCTTGGAACCTTCCACATCTTCTCAATGCCTCTCCTCCCAATTTCATGTCTTTTTTATTTATTCTTTAAGGACCCACTAAATCCAGTTATTTCTGTGCATATGTGTGTGGGTGCTGGCGTCTAGAGCATGGGGACTCTACCCTACCAGCGGATACATCTTCAGGACGGAGTGAGCCCCTCCCCAGGAACCGCCCGGTGGGGGTCTCGGAATCACCCCCATCTGTGCCAGAACCTTGGTTGGCTTGATCTCAGGCAGATACCTTCGGCTTCTGTGATTTTGTGATTGCAATAGTGACATCCTAGCGTGCAATATACTTTTATAGTCTGTGTCACGTGTTCCTCTTTAATAAAGGAATGCTGAAGATTAAAGTAAATAAGGTTTGAGGTGTGACTTTAGTGGTAGAGTATTTGCTTTTTACATGAAGGCTGGCCTGGCTTCCGTCTCTAGTATCAGGAACAACAACAACAACAACAACAACAACAACAACAACAACAGAAACATCAAGAGCAACAGCAGCAGCAGCAGCAGCAACAACAACAACAACAACAACAACAACAACAACAAACCGAAATTAACAACTTATGTTTTTATTTCACCCTGCATTTTAGGACTTCTGAGTGTCTGTGTATTACTAGCGTGTGTCCAGTAGGTGGCACTAGTATACCATTTTTAAGGTCAAATTTCAGCCTTGACTCCGGAATAGCACGAAGAGGAAAACTTTAACTCTTAGAAGTTTACAATTCAAATCATGCTTTTTATTTTTTCTTGTAGTCCAAAATTTTGTACCTGAGCAAAACACAGATTTTTTTTTAAAGCAGAGATAAAGTTCATTGGGCATTTATCTTTAATGTCTCTCCTTTGGGAATCTGAAGGCTTCTGTTAGTACAGTCTCTCCAGGTTTCACAGTTTGGAGGAACACGAGCATCCGGCCACAGTGCATTCACATGCTAGAGCTCTTGTGTTACTCTGAAAACAGAACTGAGACTTCCAAGTGTCTTCCTTGAAATAAAAGTATCAAAATAAAAAGACCTGGTCACCGAGGCTAGAAAATGATTCGGCAAAGTAATTACCCTGGGCCCGCGATTGGAACTATCAAGCAAACATCACCAATTTGTTATTTTTCTTCATTACTATTTCAGAGTAAAAATAAGGGAAAAAGAACATACCATACAACACACACACACACACACACACACACACACACACACACCCCACACTCCTTATGTAAAATGCTCTCAGATTTGCATACCACCCATGCAGATTCCCTTGGAAACTTCCGGCCACCCCTACGGTACCCAGGGCTCCTGGTAAACTTGAAATGCTTCTTAAATGGTTGCTACTTTGTGTTCTTCAGAGAATAAAGACTCGAACAAACACATGTTCAGCGCAGTCACATCTTTTGGTAGATGTCCTTTTAAGTTAGTTTTATTGTGTTTAGATATGAGCCTGCGTGTGAGTATCTCGTGAGTGCAGGAACCTCCAGGAACAGGAGGTGATAGATCTATCTCCTGGAGCTGGGGTCCCAGCAGATTGTTAGTCACGGGTGTGGGCGCTGGCAACTGAACTGAGGTCCCCTGGAAGAGCAGTGAGTGCTCTTAACCACCGACACATCTTCGCAGTCCCACGTATCTGATCTGCTGTTGGATGGACCTCAGAAATATCAGGGCTGGAAGAGCGAGTGTGCTGGAGTTTGTTTGAAGCACATTTTCATCGACAGGTACTTCCATTATGTTAGCCTGTCTGCTATCGCATCAAACACCCACGGAAGAGGCATTCCTGTTCAAGGGTGAGGCATCCTTAAATATTTCATAACAAGATGCACTGAAAGTACTGTCACGCCAATTTCTCTTCATAGTCCCTCATGAAATGTTATTCCTCACAGGCGTCAATACCCTGTGCTAGGGAACAGTATACCAGGAGTTTAAGAAGCCATTTAAAGGTCACTAGCCTCTTAGGATTTCAGTTCTCTGAAAGCCCACAAGCAGAGCGGTAGGCTCTAAGAAGGTACCTAGTCCGTTTTATTTCCAACATTCAAAATAGCCCTTCACACAGCGGTAACATCAGCCCTGCTTGTGGCACACGAGCATACTGACAGTCCTCCCTTCTAAGAACTTATACACGTCAAATATAAACACAAAATGGGGGTAGAGGTGAGAGATCACGTCAGTTAAAATAACAAGACTCTCCAAAGGTCCATGTCTTTGCAGGAAAGGGGTGAACCCAGAAGCGATGTGCCCCTGCCAGCAAGTGCAGATTGACTGTGGTCAGCTGAGGCCAATGGGGGGCGTTTGCCAAGTCAAGATGGATAGGATTGCCCACAGCACTGAGACACAGGAACCGAGGACAAGGACAAGGAGTGACAGGTAGCAGGTGCTGGCAGGTGTGGGCACAGCAGCAGGGTTTCCGAGGGGGTGATGGTGGCCTTTGTGTGAGGTTGTGCTCTGGCCTCTCCTTGGAGGTCATTCTTGCAGTCACAAATGTATACCAGAGCTCCTTCTTCCCAACTTTATAACGTCCCTCCCTCCCTCTCCTCCCCCTTAATTGATTCTGATAATGTTCTATTTGTTCTATTTGTAGTTTAACAGTTACTAATTCACAACCGGTCCGAATCTTCTTATACACATTTCTCTTCTTACACACTTCTCTTTTTTTTTCTGATTATTTGAAGCAAATCTCATCACTCCAGAATATTTCTCCTGGACTTTCTTTAAACACAACTGCACCATGTTCACACTTGAAAACAACCGCTGGTGATTCCACGTGACAGAAAGTAACTAGTCGGGGCTCAAATGTCTACAAGTGGGTGCTATCATTTTAGTGACTCATTTGACACCCACGTCTAAATAAAATCTACACATTGCAATTCCTCAAGCGCCTCTTGACGAGTGTGAGCATCATTTTATGTGTCTGAGTGTTTGGCCTGCAAGAGCACAGACGTCACCAGTGCATGCCTGGTGTCCTCAAAGCTAGAAGAGGGCTGGGAGCCTCTGGAATTGGAGTTACAGGTGGTTGTAAGCCACGGTGTGGGTCTGGGTCCTCTGGACTGGTGGCCGGTGCTCTACACCCCTGAAGAGTTTCCTGTCATGTTTTCCCTTCCTGGGGTTTAATTGTTGAAAGAGAATTAGATTGCTTTTCTCATAGATTTTCTGAGTCTAAATTTTGCTGATTAGGCTTTGTGTTAAGATACTCCTATACTGATGTATGTTTTGAATACTCAGATCAGATCTTGGTCATATTTATGTTCATGGGTATACAATATACATATTAAGATATGCACACACAAAGGGCAAAGGGCGAACTCTGGTGCTTCATTTTCTAGCCGAGTTCTTGGGCCACTACGCTATGACAAAGTTCATGACAAAGACTGAACTGTTCTACAGCCTGTACATATGTGTTGTACATGACTTCTACAGCCTGTACATATGTGTTGTACATGACTTCTACAGCCTGAACATATGTGTTGTACATGACTTCTACAGCCTGTACATATGTGTTGTACATGACTTCTACAGCCTGTACATATGTGTTGTACATGACTTCTATAGCCTGAACATATGTGTTGTTCATGACTTCTACAGCCTGTACATATGTGTTGTACATGACTTCTGTAGCCTGAACATATGTGTTGTACATGACTTCTGTAGCCTGAACATATGTGTTGTACATGACTTCTACAGCCTGTACATATGTGTTATACATGACTTCTACAGCCTGAACATATGTGTTGTACATGACTTCTACAGCCTGAACATATGTGTTGTACATGACTTCTACAGCCTATACATATGTGTTCTACATGACTTCTACAGCCTGTACATATGTGTTCTACATGACTTGTACAGCCTGAACATATGTGTTCTACATGACTTCTACAGCCTGAACATATGTGTTGTACATGGCTTCTACAGCCTGTACATATGTGTTGTACATGACTTCTACAGCCTGTACATATGTGTTATACATGACTTCTACAGCCTGAACATATGTGTTGTACATGACTTCTACAGCCTGTACATATGTGTTCTACATGACTTCTACAGCCTGTATGTACATGTTCTACATGGCTTTTGGCTTTGCTCCACATCCATTTTTGATGACCATCTTGAAGGAGAAGTTTCAGATGATTTGCTGAATGGAAGTCATTTCTAAGCCACCTCTCTGTGTGCCCAGGACCTGGCAGTCCCCCACCCTTTCTCCACTTGGTAATCATTTACTTTTGGTTCCATGCAGAGCACTGGAGTCCAGGAGGCTTAAATTTTTTAATTGCTATTTCTAATTAATACAAAATAAACAAGGTATTTTTCCATATTTCCACACTACTTGGCTAAATAAGGAGAAGACAGACCAAAGTGAAAGCTGATTGCTCTAAAGAAGACTCCAGAGAGAAGCACGTGAGAAGTGATTTTTCTCACACCATGCCGGGTTTGTGAAACTCGGTCTCGTAAAACTCGGTTTCAGTGAACAATTTATTACAAAAACAACGAAACAAAACAAAACAAAAAACAAGAGACCAGAGTTCCATAATTCTCCTAAAATCGCGTTTCTTATTTCTTCTCATTTAAGATTCAGAATGGAGAATTGAAAGCCAGAATAAACAAAAGAAAAAAAAAACAAACCAGATACCTTCCAGCTTGATTTACCACAAAGGTCTCAGGGCCGGAATGCTGGCTGGTAATCTCATGCTGCATCTAAGTACCAGAGTAACATCAAAACAGCACCAGGAAAGTCAGCGAGGTTTCTCTGCTATGTGTCTAAGCCCAGGGTTGGTGTTCAGTGAGCAGTAATGTGCCTGAGCTACAAAGCTGGGTGTGGTTAAGTAGGGGGTCATGGCGGTTATAGCATCTTTCCTGCTCTTGTACTGTGGTATAGTAAAATTTCCCATGTGTAAATAAATACATTGTGTGTTTTTTGTTGTTTGTTGTTGGGAGAGTTATTTGTCATTTTGACATATAGTACCATGACAGTTCAAAAATTACCGTCACACTAGTTTTATTGTTCTTATTTAAGTTCAGCAGCATATCTTTTAAAAATAAAAATCTAAAAATTAAAACTAAAGAACTGGATGACTCCTTATAATAACCTTTGAGAAGGCACAGCGTGTAAGCCTGCGAAACTGAGCATGGCCACACAAGGGAGTTTCCTAGGGCGGAGAGAAGAGCTAACTTTCTTCATGATCAGTGTTGGACTTTAAAAACTTCCTACATTACCAGGAACTTTTATTTACAGCCACTGTGAGTCATCCTGGCATGCTGATGTCACATACAGGTGAGCAATCTGTATTACCCCCAAATGGCGGGAGGCACTGGCCAAGGCTTAGCTTGCTTTTTGACGGCTGAAGATATAAGGCTGTATCCAAATGTCCCGTTTTCGATCCTTTTCAGTTACACACTTGACCTGAATAGCAACCGCATCTTTTAGAATGGAGGTGAAACACACACACACACACACACACACACACACACACACACACACACTCCAGTGCTCATTCTACTTCTGTGGGTCAGCCACCAGAGGGTGATATGAACTGTCCTGTCTTCCCACAGATTTTGACTCCACACTGAGACGATGGCTAGGTGGGGGAGGCCTCATTCCCCTGGACTCTCTGGCCTGGCCTTCATTTTCTCTTCCCTGTGCTTTCCCCAGAGCATCTTATCTGGTCTCCTGAGTTCTAGCCCCCTGTGGTGCTGCCAAAGGGTATTCACGTCTTTCCTGGGTGAGACCCTTCAAGGACAGATGTCCTCCTTAGTTCTGGGACCCGGCAGTTGTGATGGCTGTCTTGGCTTTCTTGACTACCTCTGGAATGAACTAAACTCTCGCCTGTGAGGGGATTCTAGTGTATTGGGTCATTTGAGGTGGGAAGACCCTCCTTACCTAGGTATCACTTGAAGTTGGAAGAGCCATCTTTAGGCCACTCCTTCTCTTGGTAGCTGCTGTGGAGGACCAGACAAAAAGACATGCTCGCTGCCAGCTTGCTCCCTGGCAAGTCTATTCCTTCACTGGCATTAGAGGCTACCGCTTTGGGATTCTGGTGTACACCGAAGACCAGCTGTTGGCACATCTGGTCTCATGGACCAGATGACTACTATATTCTTGGACTTTTCACTGGGAGGCAGCCATTGTTGAATCAGCTGGACCACAGCCCACAAGCCACTCTGAAAAGTACACTTTTCACATAGTCAGTCTATCAGCTCTGTTCCTGATGAATACAGAACTGATGAATGCAGAGTTTTTCACTTGGCCACATATCACAGGATACTGCCATGATACAGTAATGTGCCCGCCTTCTGTACTATCGGTTCTTCTGGCCGGAGAATCTTGCCTGGATTAAGTTTGTTTTTGTTTTTGTTTTTGGTAGCAGCGTGTAGTTCACAAAGTGATCGGCCATAGTTGAAGGAGTTTGTGGATTGACTCTATTGATTTTTATTTTTATTTACTCTTTGGAGATAAGATCTCCAATGTAGCTCGGGCTAGCCTCAAACTCACCGTTTTCTTGCCTCCTCCCAAATGCGGCCCTGTTACATGCTGGCCAACTCGCCTTGCTCAGCTTCTGAGCTAGGCTGGGGAGGGGTCTGGACAGAGCACATGTCATACGAGCAATTTAATGGAAGAGCTAGGCTAAATTGTCTTAGATATAGCTCTACGTGTCTTATTAGGTGAACGTCATGGCTAGAGGGTTAGTGGAGAATAAGAAGGGGGGGGTTGAAAGACTGGAAAGGTGAGGATTGGGGCACCAGGGAGAGCCAAGGGCGAGGCTTAGTTCTAAGGAAGGCTTCGGGCAAACTCCAGTCTTTGTGCACAGAGTACAGCTGGCCTTGTTCAGCATCTGTTTCTCCTTGATCACTTTGGACCCAGCTTCTCTGTCTTTAAGCAAGATAAGATGATCCCGAGCTCAATTACCTTGTAAGCACATGTGCATGGTCAAAGGATCCAAACAGTAAAACAGGCATGGCCAGGGGTTATATTAATGGTGCGCAAAATATCTTGTGTTGTCCATTTCATTCGGATTAATTTTTTTGTCCTCATTTAGAGCCACTCCCATTCAAATTTGAGATAATTTCATTTCAAAAGATTGCTTTACAACCATCACATTTATAAAACCTTTTCTCACTATATATATGTATATATATATATATATATATATACATACTATATAGTATATATATATACTATATAGTATATATATACGTGAATATATAGCCGAGCAGTGGTGGTGCATGCCTTTAATCCCAGCACTTGGGAGGCAGAGACAGGCAGATTTCTGAGTTCCAGGCCAGCCTGGTCTACAGAGTATGTTCCAGTCAGAGCTATACAGAGAAAACCTGTCTCGAAAAACCAAATATTTATATACATATACATGTATATAAATGTATATATGTATATATATGTGTGCGTGCGTGTGTGTGTGTGTGTGTGTGTGTGTGTGTGTGTGTGTGTGTATTTCTTTTGGGATAGAGTTTCTTTTTGTAGCCCCAAAGAATCCACATCTAAAATGTGGGCTGTGCAGTCACGCATCTAGATACACACCATCTCAAGCCCATACAACAAGGTCAGCATCGGGCAGTTGGTGGAGAGCATGGGCCAGAAATTAGCATGGCAGGTGACTCTGTTGGCTTCTATTGGCATCAGATGGTTGTGAAATCAAGGACAGATGGAGACCCTCAGGCTCGTATGATTGGGCTCACAAACTTTTTAGTTTTCGTGTCTTACTGGCTACCGTGGCAGAAAAATACCCTACTGCGGCAGAAAAAAAAAACAAACCAGCACTAAAGAAGAGTGGCTACCATCTTGTCTGGGCCAGCAAACACTGTCCAGACCTCCATGAGGTTAGAAGAGAAGGAAATAAAGTTATTACCATGCATCTAAGGCTCAGCTGAAAAAGATCTCTCAGCAAAATCTTCCAGGGAACGTTGCTATTTTGACAACATACAGAGGAGACCTTACGGTTTTGCACACCATCGTAGCCTATTTGCTCTATTTTGGAGACATACATTTGAAAGTGTGTTGACAATTTAAGTAATTTTTAATGTGGTCTCTCTTGTATTATTTTGAAAGGCTGTTGAAATGAGAAAAGAAGTTTAGTCTAGAAACAGCAGCATATGGGGGGTGGGGGATGCGGGGGTGGGGGGAAGCAGGGGGTGGGGAGAATCCAGTGTTTCAAAAGCCTGCGATAAAATAAATTGAAAGAAAATATTTGGAGACACAAACTAAAAGAACCTAAGGTCTTAGGGGATTTTTATGATAATCCGAGGCTGACCTGAACATCCGTGGTCCAGGATGAAAGCGTTCAGCACGACACTCAGTCAATATTGTTGTTGGGAACGAAACGTTTGTGGTGGAGAAAAGGGGGGAGTTTTGTGGACAAAGGAAAACAAAACTGTAAGGCAAGACGTTCACTTCTCGTCTGAAGTGATTTCAGGACAGGTTTTGAAACGTACGTAATGAAACGCTTCTCTGGATGGATTACAAAATCCCATGGCTGCTGATGAAGCAAATAATTTAATTCCTGCCTACAACAGTGGAAAAAAAAAAAGAAATGTGACCATCTTAATTAAAATCTTATTTACATAAAATAGCCAGAGAGTCACACAAACTTAATAAAAGCATGTGCTATAAATTAAGTGCTAAATGTTTATTTTTGCAGGGTATAACCTCGTGCATGCTAGTCAAGTACTCTGCCACGGGACCACGCCTCCAGGTCATGTCCCATACCGTATGAATGTTCACATGACCTGTGTTGTGTGTATGCAGATGCATGCAAGTACATGTGTCTGTGGAGACCAGAGGATAAACATGGGTATTCTTTTCTAGTCTCCATCCATTTTTTTTTACATTAAAAAATCATTTTTATTCTGCAGTGTGTGTGTGTGTACTTGCTACAGCACATAATTGTGTGGAGAACAGAAGACATTGTGTGAGGATTTGCTCTCTCCTTCCATCATGTGGATCAGGGGATCAAACTCAGGTTGGCAGGCTGGGGAGCAAGGTGCTTTTACCCTCTGAGCCATCTCTCCTGATTTACACACCTTTGTGAAAGAGTTCTTTCTCACTTATCTGGAACGCACCAAGTCGCCTAGGCTGGCCGACAAGTCCCAGGGCTCTGTCTGTCCTGTCATCCCAGCATTGTCAAGACAAGTGTGCAGCTGTGCCCAGGTTTTGCAAGCACTCTGTGGACTGAAATACCACCCCAGTCCCATTTGCTTTTTAAAGACAGGTTCTTACTTTGCAGTGCAGGCTGGCTAGGAACTGTATAGTCCAAGCTGGTATCAAACCCAGAATAATCTTGCCTCAGGCTCTAAGTGTAGGGATTAGATTCTAGCCGTATTATATTCAAGTTGAATTCTCTTGAAACTTCTCCAAGTTGGTTTCTTCCATTGCTATTTTTTTTCCTACTGGGAAGCATTTCTTTTGTTACAATTTTTGCATGAAGAAAACACCTTTCTGTGTTTCTATTTCAAATGAGCACAATTTGTTGCAAGAACGGTCTCAAATGAGAAAAACAAGGACACTTTGAACAACATTCCTTTCTTCTTTTAGGACCCTCTTTGTAACATCTTTCCCTCTTATGGGCCAAAGTCCAGCTGGCCCACCTCTCCCTGTCTGGTCTGCATTCTGTGATTTTGTTTGCCTGAACAAACCCGGAGCCAGCTGAGGGAAAACAGGGTCTGAAGTCAGAAGCAAGACTATGGCATCTCTCTTCTTGTCCACAGGCCCATCCCACATGGGTTTGTTTTAGTTCTGTGATGGCAGAATTCCTTTCCCTGGGGGGTGGACAATCATCTGTATCCTCTCTGAATTTCCCTGCTTATCTGTAGACAGACTCCCAACAGTCCACTGGCCAGAACTCCAAATGAAAGGATTTGCCAACCCAGGCTGTGCTGCAGGATCAAGAAGCTATCTGCTGTGAGGGGAGGGAGGGCGGTGGGGGGAAGCGTTCCATCGGCTGAATGTGACATGCAGGATATCACCTAGACCATAAGGAGACAGGCAGATCTCCTCTGAGGTAGAGAAGCACATTAATCTAAGTGAGGACGATGGAGGGACAGACATCACTGGAGGATGCTAGTGTGAGCATCAGCTCTTTCGTGCATGAGAGCACGTGAGGAAGGGCTGGAGAAGTGGAGGTGAGAATAGAGGAAGGATAATGTCCACAGCTAAAAGCAGGCTCAGGCAGACCGGGAAGGTGGTCAGCGATAACGTCATTTGTCCCGTCATTAACTGAAAAGGTAATTAGTGGACAGTTTCCTTTAAGGACATGTGTAATATGTGTGGGGCTGCTGTGATGATTCAGCCAGAAAAATGCTTGCCTTGCAAGTGAAGGATCTGATCTCTCAGATTCCATGTAGACACAATGGGGTATGCTGGCATGTGTTTGTGGTCCTAGGTTTGGGAGTTAGTAATGAGTGGACTTGGGCTTACTGGTCAGCCAGACTTGCCTACTAGGGTAACTGGGGCCAGCAGGGAACCCTGTCTCAGAAAGCATATTGGAGACCAGAAATGTAGTTCATCAGTTAAGAACGTCTACTGCCTCTGCCGAGGAACCAAGCTTGGTTCTCAGCACCCACGGTAAGCAGCTCATGGCCACGACTAACTCCAGCTCTCTGACTTCTCCAGGCACCTACACACACCCCTCCCACATATGAATAAGTAAGAATAATACAAATAAGCCTTTAAAAATGTGGATGGCATCTGTGAGCCACAGATGAGGTTGACCTTTGATCCCATGACACCTGCACATGTGTACCTCTACATGCATATAAGCATGTCTTCTGACCCCCCCACAGCTGCACATGTGCAAACTCACCTGCACATGTTCACCTCCGTATGCATATAAGAATGTCCTCTGACCCCCCACAGATGCACATGTGCAAACTCACCTGCACACGTTCACCTCTGCATGCATATAAGCATGTCCTCTGACCCCCCACAGCTGCACATGTGCAAACTCACCTGCACACGTTCACCTCTGCATGCATATAAGCATGTCCTCTGACCCCCCACAGCTGCACATGTGCAAACTCACCTGCACATGTTCACCTCTGCATGCATATAAACATGCCCTCTGACCCCCCACAGCTGCACATGTGCAAACTCACCTGCACATGTTCACCTCTGCATGCATATAAGCATGTCCTCTGACCCCCCACAGCTGCACATGTGCAAACTCACCTGCACACGTTCACCTCTGCATGCATATAAGCATGTCCTCTGACCTCCCCAAGTCTGCACATGTGCATCTCTGCATGCATATAAACATGTATGCACACATGCATAATAAGACATGTATATTGAGTCAGCGTAAGTATACTGAAAATAAGATGGAAAGAGTGGGAGGACCCTAATCCAGTGTCCTCAAGAATTACTGCTTTACAGATTATCTCTCATTAGCTTTTCTGGTTACATTTAAAAAAAGATCTAGTTTTATTGTTCCTTTCTAATACATGCACTTTATGTATAGGGATGTGAAGGCTCAGATTTTTCAAAATCTACCTTAATAAGGGTTCTTAAATGCTTTAACCTCCCTGCTAGCCCACCACCCACCAGAGTTAGTGGAAAGGAAAGGTTAATAGGGCAAAGGAGGAGGTGGACCTGTTTAGAAATGGTTCTTGGGGGCAATTCCAATCTGCATTGTCAGGTTATCAGCAGTTCAGCTCACACGAATCAGCAGTGATCCACTTGCAAACACCATTCACTAATCAGCAATGGCAAGTAGATCCAGAAGAAACCATGAGGCTCTGCCGGAGTCCATGGAAGCAGCAGGAAGCTGCCAGAACACCACCGGAAGTTCTTCACTGGCAATTTTCTCTCTATGAAGTCATGACAAATGATAACTGGCAAAGAGGGGCAAGGCAAACCAATAGCAGACAGTGTCCTCAGCAAAGACCAGCAAAGATTTGCAAGGCGAACCAGTGCCAGAGCATTGTCCACTGTCTGTTGGGTTATACTTATATCCTTTCCAAACACCACGTGTTCTCTCAAGCATGTGCTCTAGCAAAATATCACATGCCCCTTTTCCCAGGAAGTTTCCAGAAAAACACCACATGTCTGTTCTCAGCAGAACACTCTCCCACATGTCTGCTTTAGTAAAAACATCCATCCTCTCAGAAGACAGTGTGCAGACACACATCACATGACACAAGTTATGTCTCCAAAGAAACCAGAAATTTTCGCTTCAGGGATACATAACTGCAGTGATATATAATAGCTAAATGATTTTTTTCAGTTTGCTAGGGTATCAGTGGATTATTTTTATCAGTTGTATCTATGGCTGTTTTCTGTCTGTCTTTATCACTCCCAAGTTGAGTATAGACATCTTAAGCAATATGTAATAGGTGAGAGAAAAAGGAAACATGATGAAAAGCCATTTTGGGAAGACCCCTCTTATACTCTGAGAAGCTAAATGCACAGCAGCAAAAGACTAAAAACCTGGATACTATGGGATGTGGATCATAATTTACATGTATGTGTCTCATGCCTGCAGTTCCAGCACTCCAGAAGTTAACATGCATGAAGATTGTGTGTGCTCATGTGAGTATATGTGTATGTATGTGTGTGTGTGTATGTGTGAAGGTATGTATGTGTTCATGTATATGTGTATATGTGTGTGCTCATGTGAGTGTGTGTGTACATGTGAGTGCATGTGCAGGTGTGTATACGTATATGTATGTGTATGTGTGCACACATGTGAGTGTGTGTCTGTGTGTGCAAGTGCATGTGTGTTTATGTGTGTGTGTGTGTGTGTGTGTGTGTGTGTGTGTGTTTTCCTCATCCTCCATCTATCAGGCCAGAACCTGGCACATAAAGTCTCTCTCTGTTGGATGTCATTAAGATTCTACCTTCTGTGGAGACCTTGAGCTGTGTCCACACTGTCCAAATCCCTAAACCTACTCCTAGGAAGACGACTTAAGCACCTCCTACAAGGAAGCTCTTCTACTGTTGGGAAACCTGGTCTTTAGGGCCTGCCTTGGGCCCAGCATCCTCCCTCAATGAACTTAAAAGCAAAGCATCATCTGTTTTCATCTCCAGGGAAATAGTGCATCCTTAGGGCAAGAGCCATGATCTGATCCTTACCAGGCATTTTTTTCTATGGGATAGAAGCACCTTTCTGGCCTCTTTCTAATGATTGCTGAGGCGAATAAAAGTGCAGCCATCCTTGGGGAATTCAGGCAGGCTAAAGGCCTGTATCTTTAAATCCTCCCATAGAAAGCAGTGTTCCATGCTGTGTAGGGGAGTACAGTGGAAGTGGAGACCATTATGATCTCTCTCTTGAGACAAGATCTCCCCATGTAGCTTATGTTGGACTAGAACTAGCTATGGAGCTTCGGGTAACCTGAAAACACGCAATCCTCCTGTCTCAGCTTCTCCAATTCTAGGATTACAGGTGTGTGGCAGTATTACTGGTTGTGTATAATAGTATTTTGATATTACAAACAGCCCCATGTCTACCGAAAGAAGCCCAAACTCCAGCCAGAGAAATTCCCTGCCCCGTTCCTCTTTCTCCTCTCAGTTCCTTTCTCATACCCCACCAGCTCAGCCTCCCTGACCTAACAGTGCTGTCACATCCCAAGCTCCGGCCAGCGTTGCTTATTGCTGAGTTTTCGGCTTGGAGCATGCGCACATCCACCCGATTGACTCTTCTGATTGGGCCAAGGAGGTTCATGGATCGCCTGAGGCTGTGATGCTTTTCTTGCCGTAGCAACTGTCCTTGCAATTGCGTCCTTCACGGTGTTGCTCAGGGAGGCATGGGCACTTCACGGGGAGCACTTCCTCTTGATGTATCCTTAGTGACAATTGATGTCTTAACCGATGAGGTCACTGGGGAAATAAGGCATGCTCCTTTCTCTTAGTTCACATCTGTCTGGAGAGAAGGCTGGAAATTCTACTGAATGTGTACAAAAGTAAAGATCAAACAGTCCGGGAAGTTACGGAATGACTCCTGTGAAGACTTTGTTCAGATTTAGGTGGCGCGGAGGAGGCGGGGACTAGAGTGTGGGAGGGGGGGGAAATGGAGAAGTGGGCGTGGCAGAGTGAGGTGGGCCCTTGTCAGCTGCGTGAAAGGGCTCTGATGCCTTTGGAAAATAAAGAAGAAGCAAGGGAGAGACCCGAGCAAGGGGAATTCGCCTTCCTTTAAAGAGCTGAAAGTAACCGTGACCAAACAACGACAGGCATCTCTGCAGCTCTGTCCTTCGTCAGTTGTGTAACTATGCAAGTTAGTTAAGATTTCCCAATAGCAAGATGCTCGTGCAGCTGACGGGAATGAGAGCAGAGCTGATTTATAGGGATCTGTATGAATTAAAGAAGATAATAGACACACAGTGCTTGCACTGAGGCAGGCACAGAATGTAAAGAACCATGAGATGGGGGGTCGCTGGAGGCAGAGGAATGAATAGTAACAGACAGTAGTAATAGTCATGGTGACGACACAACAGTGTGTGTGTGTGTGTGTGTGTGTGTGTGTGTGCTTGCTTGCTTGCTTGCTCACATGTGAACATTTATGTGTTGGTCCTTGGGAGGCTTCCAATTTTGTTGACGACGGGACTCACATTAGCCTGGAGCTTGCGGAATAGTCAAAGCTAGTCCAGCTTTTCCATCAACCTTCCAGGGATCGGCCTGTTTCTGCCTCTCATCTTGCAATCACTGGGATCACAAGCACACACGCACGTGCGCTTTTTTTTTTTTTTTTTTTTTTTTTAAATGTGGGTTCGGGTGTTCTGAACTCAGGACCTTATGCTTGCAAGGTAAGCACTTTGCTGACGAAGCTCTCTCTCAGGCCCACAGAAACGTTAAAAGCATGACAACACGAAGGACCTACCACAGGATCGCTACTCTGGGGCTTATGAGAAAGTCCTGTGTTCAGGCACCCGCTGTTAGCCAGGGGCAACGGTTCCTTCTCTTTCTCCCTACTTCCTGTAGGCTGACACTCAACTCAGCAGGAAGAGCGCTCTCTGAGCTCTAGGTCCCACAGAATTTGGTGTGTTCGGAGAAGGACACAGGACCCCTGGAAGGAAGGAAAGAGAGAAATCCCAGGGCAGAGTTGGTGACCAGGCCTGCATATGATATGCGCATGCGTGCAAGTGTGGCCATCCTCCCACACACCAGTGGGAAACTGAGGAGGGGAAAGGTTTCGGAGCACAGTGAAGACGCATGCGTCCCTTCTCCCACTTCCTCCGTGGACTGTGCCGTTGGTTAAAATGTACCCAACCTGGACTGAAGGAAACTCTTGTCTATTTTTCTGTGCTCTGTTTGACCGTAAGCATCTGGGTTTGTGCAATTTTCCCCAGCTCCATGGGTGGGGCACTGGGCGTGTTATGATTCCTGCTGCCTTCTGATGCAGATACAGGGTTCCTCCATTGAAGTTATGAGATCTCTGATTTCCTTAGGTGATCAAAGTACAGGCAAAAGGTGTGAAAAACGGGGGTCAGCCTTGGGTTAATCCTTCTTGGAAATGCATTTCTATATCTGAAGTAACCTTAAGTAAAGAATTGTAAGGAAAGAGGTTGTTCCAGCGCATTGGGCTGTCCACCCCTCCAAGGCTCTGCCTCCATGCCAGCAAACACCCCTTCTCCATACTCGCACCTCTTAGAAACCTGTGACTCTTAACTCCGCTACTTAGATTTGCATTCCTTTGCAAAAGGGTTTCATGGAGAAAGATGACTGAAAACTGTTTCAGCTTTCTGCCCCCAAGGGAAGATTAGATCATGTGCCTCACTCCACCCCTGTCTCTTCTCAGTTAGCTGGAACTGCGCAGACTCTCGGCTTGACACCCTTCAAAAAAAATCTGCTGCACACATGGGATCCGGTGGGCCCCTCCCAGACACCAGAATGGCAGTGTGTTTGGAGCTCAATATGTAGAACCACACACTCAAAACCAGGGTGGAGGATTTCCAAGCTCTGGAGATAAAATGTGGATGGGACATTAGACTAAATAGAAAGCAGCGCTTGGTGCAGCCATGACACCTTGGTTAGCAAGAGGTATGTGTAAATAGGAGTGTGGGCCTCTCATGAGGACTTTCCCAGGTATCTGGAGCTGCATGTGGGTTTAGTTTCAAGTAATGGTGTCAGGTTATAAGGGACAACGGGGTACTAATGAAGGGCCAGGGTGCACCCTCCTTTTTCTTTTAGTTAGAACAAGTTGCTAAAAACCCTCTGAGCTAGCACAGCCTTCTGTTCTTGTTAGCCCGTTTCCGTGTAGGTTCAAACAGCATGTCACTTGAAACAGTGACTGGGGTATCATTAAAAGTTGGTCAATCTGCAACCAACTCAAACTAGACAAATACGACCAACTGTGGCTGATATTTCTACTTGCCCACTAGGACATTTCCTCCCCTGGTACTCACTAACAAGGTTGTTGACTGAGCACAAGGTTTCATGTTTATAGCTAGTCACCAGTACAGGCCACTGGCTTTCAAACAGAAGTGAGATGTGGGTGACTTATTGGTTCATTCTCTTGATAAATTCTCTTAAAGGACAAGGACACGCTGCGGTCTTTCCTTTTTTCTTTCTGAAAGGCAGCTAAGATCTGGTCTGGGAACAACCTAGTGACTGAGGATCCAGATTCTTCTTTCTTATATTTTGCCATCAAAACAGTTTCCAATGAGGTTAATTAGATGATGGCTCAGTGGTTAAGAACACTGGCTGTTCTTCCAGAGGTCCTAGGTTTGATTCCCAACACCTACATCACAGCTCATGTAATTCCAGTTCCGGTTCTCCCTCTCTTCCCCTTTCCCTGTCCACATGTGTGGTATATACATATGTTCATTTGTGTGCATACAACACGTATTCATGTAGGTGTGCGTGTGTGCGTGTGTGTGTGTGTGTGTGTGTTTGTGTGTGTGTGTGTGTGTGTGTGTGCGCGCGCGTGCGTGTGTGTGTGTGTGTGTGTGTGTGTGTGTGTGTGTGTAGGTCAGGGGTCAATATCTCCACTGTGCTTTTAGGGGTAGGGTCTTTCACTGAGCCTGGAGCTCACCTGTTCATGGAGGCTGGCTGGACAGTGAGCTCCCGAGATCCCTGTCTCTGTCTCCGTTGTTCCTCTCCATGCTGGGGTTTCTGATGTATCTGGAATTTGTGTAACTGCCGAGGATGCCAGTTCAGGTCCACATTCCTGCACGTCATCTATGGTTTTTGTTTTTGTCCAGATCATCTCTTTGGCCCACTTTTCTAGATTTTTTTTTTATGTGTCAGAGAAATCACCTTCTGACTTGCCACGGTAAGTTTGGATTTCTCCTGCAGAAAACTCTGATCTACCAAAGTCATTCCTGTATCTTAGGTTTAAGATAGTTGGAAAGTGTTGTTTTCCTTTTGATCAAGGAAATCTGTTCTTTAAAAATTTATAGATATTGGTGTTTGCCTGTGTGTGTGTGTGTGTGTGTGTGTGTGTGTGTGTGTACCAGGTACATGTCTTGTACCCATGGGGCACAGAAGGAGGTGTTCAATCCCCTGGAACTGGAGTTACAGAAGTTAGTCAGTTGTGAAGTTAGATAGTTGTGAACTCTATGTGGGTACTGGGATCAAACTCATGTCCTCTGGAAGAATATGCCTTCACTGAGCCATTTCTCTGGCCCTTCTATGGTTCATTTAAAAAATTTCTTTTGCCATCCATACTGCATTTTTAGTACCATGGATATAGTAGATTTATTTAACATTTTAATTGGCCTAAATTAATTGTACAAATTAATGGGTTTCATAACATTTTCAAACATGCACATCATGTATTTTTGTTGTTGTTGTTGTTGTTGTTGTTGTTGTTGTTTGTTTTTCGAGACAGGGTTTCTCTGTGTGGCTCTGGCTGTCCTGGAACTCACTCTGTAGACCAGGCTGGGCTTGAACTCAGAAATCCGCCTGCCTCTGCCTCCCAAGTGCTGGGATTACAGGCGTGTGCCACCACTGCCTGGCTTGCACATCATGTATTTTGATCAGGTTTCACCCCATAATTCTTCCACATTACCTCTCACTCTTTCCTCCTTCTTTTATTCCTGAATTTCCTTTTTCTTTCATGTCATTCACCAGCCTCTAACTTCCACAACTGAGGGAAAGCACACAGCGGTTGTCATCGTAAAGGGCCGTAGGTTAACTTTACCATTGGCACGTCTGTCTGCTTTCCTGCAAACGACACAGTTTTGTGGTGATTTATGGCTTATTAAAACTCCAGTATGCATTTATCCATTCATCTGTTGATTGGCACGTACGTAGGCCACAATAAACATAGGTGTGCAAGGGTCTCTGAGAACTATATGTGAGCCCTTTGGGTGTATGTCAGTAGTGTAGACCTGGCTCAAATAATGATTACATTTGGAGATTTTTGAGGACACTCCATGCTGATTTCCATCATGGATACCAATTCATAATCCCACATACATGAAATCTCTTCCTTACCCTCCTTCGTCCCCTATCCTTAGCAGTATTTTTTTTTATTAATATCTATTCTCCTTGGATGAAGACTCAAAATCAAGCAATAGAGAGACGTGGTATGTGTCAAGAGTCCAGGATTCAAAGGTCCTTTTTCTAAAGAATCTTAATAATTCTCATTTTAAGTGTGTGGACAAAGATGCAAGGCCCACGTTATAATCCAAGAACCCCAGGGGACCGGGGGTTGAAGCTCAGTCAGCAAGGCTGTGCATCCTACACACAAGGCTGGGCTCAGTCTTTAGCACCTTGTCTCCGAATAATATCTCAGAGAAACAGGACAGCTGAAGAGAATAGTCTCTGATAAGAAAGTAGCTCTTTGCCCGCAGCCATCCACAAGTTGAAATTTGCCGATAAGCACTGCAAAACTTGCTGTGTGAGCATCCTGTCCTCCCACAGTGGGGGGCGGGGGGAAGCCAGCTCACACCAAACGCAGAGACCAGGCTGTCAAATGCGGAAGAAGAAATGGCTCCAAACACTGCTCTTTTCTTTCTTCCTGGCTCACCACTGTGCAAAGGCAATGATGTTGGTCACCAAAGTCCTTTCAGTGGCTGAAGAATCATTGCCCTAAGCCTGAAGATCAACCATGCCATCCCTTTCCAAGCCACATAGCTGTGTCGTGTCCTGGACATTAATCACTGCCCCCCGTGCCCTGGAGGAGGCTTTGGTTGGTGGGCTGCTTCCTGAGCTGCCTACTCATTGCCAGCAGGATGTAAGCCTCATTATTCTCTGGGCTGGAGGATGCCCCCAATTTCACGAGGCTAGGGATCAGGAAGGGACAGCTCCTATTCTGTCCCTTCCTCACGCTTCGTTCGTTCCTTTGAGTTAGGTGTCCTCCCCCTCCTTGACTGTCACCGTAATAGATGGACTTGTGGATTTACTGGCTCAATTAAGACACTGTCTACATGACAGCAACTGGTGGGTTTTGCACTAGTTACAAAAAAAAAAAAAAAAAACAAAAACCCAACCCCAACCCCCTGAAAAAAACAAAACCTAGACAATTCAGTGGGGGAAATCACTGGCCCCGTGAATAGGAATTATCAGAGCGGCCCCTGAACCGTGGGGCAAATAACTCTGGGGGTACACTACTTCAGTGTTATGGGCAGGGAAGCTGGGATCTTTTAAAAATATCCCATTGACATGGCATCTTTATCATATACACCTATGACATGGTGATTGCTAATCTTATTTTAGCTATGTGTGATTTTTCTGATATGGCTGTCCACTGTTTTTGTTTTTGTTTTTTTATGAACTAGATAGCGGGCTGAGAAAATCTGGGTTCTTGAAGTTCAGACAGAACAACCTTTTTGACAAATGCCTTGGCAATCTGATTCTTGTGGCCTGGGATCACAGACTATCTGACCTCAGGAAACCAGAAGGTTTGACAAGCAATTGTTTAAAAATCAACACAAGGGCTCCGTGTGATAATGGAGGGTGTCTGGTGATAGTGTGTCTGGTGGGGATATCCTTAATCTCAACTCTTGGGAGGGAGAGGCAGGAGCGTCTCTGTGAGTTTTTGAGGTCAGCCTGGACTAAATAGACAGAGCTTATTTGAAAAAAAAATGAAAACAAACAAATAAAGAATAAATCTGCCATTGAAGATGCCAGTTAAGTGCTGAATGATGCTGTAAATTCTTTATCTTTTGGTATTGGTTTTAAAGAATATATACAGGCCAATAAACCTCTTGTTGTCTAATACACTTTGACTGATCTTTCTGTAACTTGCGTAAACAGAATGCACAGCAGAAATGGGCACGAACCCAGTGCGGTGCCACTGGCTTCAAAATTTCAAGTGAAAGCAATCTTACAGACTCGGGAAAGATTTAGAACAAAATTAAGCTCCGCATCACACATGAGCTATCAAGGGAGAAACCGTATTTGGCGAAGGATGTCCAGCCGGGAGCTTAACCGTGAAGGTGGATCCTGCAGTTGGCAGGTCCATTTTGCTCTCCCTCTCATGCTCGACATCAGCTCTCGTCTCAGGAGGATGCACGATGCTAAGGCCAGCTGCAAAGGGCCACCAGCTCTGTGACTGCACCCCTGTGCCACGCGCAGAAAAGACACGGCCGCGGAGCTAGAAAGTCAGCGGGATCTTGTTAGAAACTGGAGTGTTAGTGGGTAGAGGGTTTCCTTCTAGGATGAAGAATTATTCTAGAACAAGAGGGTCTGGCTGTACAACATTGGGAATGAATTAAATGTTGAGCTGGATGCTTAAAATGGCTAAGTGGGAATTTACAATATATTTATTTTACCAAAATTATATATATATATATATATATATATATATATATATATATTATTTATTTATTTAATTGTGTGTATGGTGTGTGTGTGTGTTTGTGTGTGTGCCCACACATGTATGTAGGCCAGAGGTCAACACTGGGTATTGTTTCTTAGGAACCAATATACTTATATTACTTATATTAGTGTGGCTAGGGCTAGCTTGTCCCAAGGGTCCTCTTGTCTTTGCCTTCTCAGCACCAGAATTACAGTCACCTGTCACAAAGCCTGACTTCACATGAGGTCTGGGAAGGGAACTCAGGTCCCCGTTCTTGCTCAGTACAGAAACACTGTACTGACTGAGGTATTTCTCCATCAGTTACAGAGCAGTAGGAAGCCTTCCTCGCTTGTCTACCATCACGTTTTTTAGAAAGTTTTTATATTTTAATTTTAAAGTTGTTGACTTTAAGCTTAAAATATCTTAAAATAGTTACTACAAAGTTTCAATTGTTTTAAATATCTTATTAAAATAAGATCTTAAAAGTCAACAATAATACCGTTTGTTCGACCCAGTCATGATAATTTATACCTATAGCCCCAGTTCTTGGGAGGCTGGAGCATGAGGATTGAGCGTTGGTGGCCATCCTGGGCCACATAAAAAGGTCAAGACCAACTTGGGAAACAGAGGTCTTATCTCAAAGAAACCAAATAAAGTACCAGGTGGGTTGAGCAGTGGTCTAGCTCTATGTACTATGGGTTACCAATCACTATGTAAAAGTATTAGGCTAGAGTGGTTGGTCAGAGAGCCCCAGGGGTCAGGTCAGCTTGTCTCTGTTTTACCAGTGCCAGGGTTACTATTCCAGGTCACATGCCTGACTTTTTTTTCTGACTTCTTCTTCTTCTTCTTCTTCTTCTTCTTCTTCTTCTTCTTCTTCTTCTTCTTCTTCTTCTTCTTCTTCTTCTCCTTCTCCTCCTCCTTCTTCTCCTCCTCTTCCTCCTTCTCCTCCTCCTCTTCCTCCTCCTTCTTCTCCTCCTCTTCCCCCTTCTCCTCTTCCTCCTCCTCCTCTTCCTCCTCCTTCTTCTTCTCCTCCTCTTCCTCCTCTTCCTCCTCCTCCTCCTCCTCCTCCTCCTCCTCCTCCTCCTCCTCTTCTTCTTCTTCTTCTTCTTCTTCTTCTTCTTCTTCTTCTTCCTCCTCCTCTCCTCCTCTTCCTCCTCCTCCTCCTCCTCCTCCTCCTCCTCCTCCTCCTCCTCCTCTTCTTCTTCTTCTTCTTCTTCTTGTTCTTATTATTTTTGCTATTATTATTATTATCTAATCTTTTCTTTACAGTTCAATCATTACCCCCTCCCAGTCCACCTTCTGACTGTTTTTCATCCCATTCCTCCCCGCCCTATCCATCTCCAAGAGGATGTCCCCACATCTTACCCCCACCCCACCAGACCTCTTCACTCCCTGGGTCCTCAGTTCTCTGGAGGCCTAGGTGCATCTTCCCTCACTGAGACCAGACTAGGCAGTCCTCTGCTGTATATGTGTCGGGAGTCTCATATCAGCTGGTGTATGCTGTCTGGTTGGTGGTTCAGTCTCTGGGAGCTCCCAAGGGTCTGGCTTAGTTGAGACTGCTGGTCTTCCGATCAGGTTGCAATCTCTTTCATCTCCTTCAATCCTTCCCCTAATTCCCCACAGGGGTCCCTGACTTCAGTCCAATGGTTGGCTGTAAGTATCTGCATCTGTCTCCGTCAGCTGCTGGTAGGGTCTCTCAGAGGACAGCCATGCTAGGCTCCTGTCTGTAAGCACACCATAGCATCAGTAATAGTGTCAGGCCTTGGAGGCTCCCCTTGAGATGGATCCCAATTTGGGCCTGTCACTGGACCTCCTTTCCCTCAGGCTCTTCTCCATTTTTGTCCCTACAAGTCTTTTGGACAGGAACAATTCTGGGTCAGAGTTTTAGACTGTGGGATGGGAACCCCCTCTTTCTACTGGAGATGGACTCTTTTAGTAGACGTGAAGTTTTTGAGTGGACATAGATCACTTTTATTGATTTTTTTGGGTATGCATTTCCTTAAAAACCCCTGTTATTTAAAAATAAGAAGAAATTCTTTTTAAAAATGCACATATCTATGTATTACACATCCCAGGTTATGCACAGTGACTATGAAGAAGCCTGAAAGGAAGGGAAAAAAAACCGTTGTCTTGCCTCAGGCACAGAGCACAGAAAACTCTTCTGATGCTTGTCTCCCTGAGGTATGCTCAGCTGCCCAGCTCATCAAAGTTAAGATGCTTGCAACTTAGAAGACCTTGGTATGAGGTCCCTTTATAGAGTGTGAGAACCCCTCAGTCAACTAGGCGTGACATTGGGAATCTCAGTGGCTCTGCAAAGATCACTTTGGGTGACATTTTGTGCCTTTGTTTTGGTGCCGAGGCGTGATAAGGAAATACTGTATAGTTGATGAGATTTGGTTTCTCAAGAAGGAACAGGGATCTCCAAGTTGGAGATTTATGTCCAGTGTTTAGTAAATTTCCATCAGGCAACACTAGACTCTGGTCATAAATCTCAATGAACATGGCTTCCTTCCTTCTGTTAGCAGCCAGCCTCATTCAATCACTACCGAGAGGTGGGAAGGCATCCTAAATCTTTACTCTCCCCCTTTTCCTGTGTCACCCCTTCTTGTGAGTCACGTTGTCTGGGGGAACAGGAGACCGCAGCTGACAATTCGAGTTTTCCCTTGCTTAGCAGTGACTTCCCTTTGATCTCAACACTTGACTTGCTGGCAGCCGGCCACATCCTGGAAGGAAGAAGCAGGACTGGAGTGAGGGGAGGTCATATTTATTTTAAAGGAAGTGGAAGGAGCATCTTCAGCAGATGAGCGAGTAAGTCATGGAGCAGAGGGGGTCAGAAGTGTATAAAGTTGGAGGACAGCAGGACATGCTTGAAAGGATTAAAAATCCCAAAGCAGCACCAAGCCCCGGGGCCTGAAATGATATCAGGCAGCATTCACAGTCTGCTAGGAGATTCTGTGACAGCCAGGGCAAGGGTGGCCAGAAATCAAAGGAGCTGGCTTTCCTCCTGGTGCTGTTTCCCGGTCCCCCGTCTTCCCAGTGTTAGGATAACTGAATTCTCCCGTGATACCTCCTAGTGCCAACACCAACAGAGTGCAGCAGGGAGACACTGTAGATAGGGCCCTGTCCCAAACAGCTGCCTCCTGTCTTGTTTTGATAGCTTAACCTTATGGGGATCACCGGGAAAGTGTCAGCCTGTCTCCGGGAGTGAAGCGCGACTCTGTAAGCCTTCTTTTTCAGAAAGTGGAACTGAAGTCATCGACACATGCACTCAAAGTCGCTGCTCTGGCTGTTGGTGAGCCATCTGCTCATCAGAGGATGGATCAGGTCAGGCTGCTAAGCTTGTGGCCTCTGTGACACAGCCATCAACCCACAACTGCCAGACTCTGGGGCATTTCTCTGGAGGATGCTCGTTGCCATGGGGATATACTGTGTAGTCTTGGTGCATCCCAACCTAGACCTTGGACTCAGTGCTGATAGGCTTTCTGAGATCCTGACCTGCACACCACTCCCATCTCTGTTTGTGTCAGAGGTTCATTTGCTGTTTGTGAGAGTTCAACTTCTCTCATATATAATATAGATAAATGATCCCACGGCACCAGTTCTGTCTAGAATAAGATGGGCTTGAACAAGTAGCAGTTCTTGGATGTGATAATAGCAATCGGATAAGAAGTAACAATTCTTGGCTATGATAAATATGTAAAACCCTAGGATATTTTATGTACCTCATGTGAATATATAAAATGTCATAGTATTTCATGAACTTCCTGTAAATGTATTGTTTGCTCTCAAGTGTCTTACAGTGTGGGATCAAATTAAGAAGCAAATGTCTACAATATTTTTCTTCTTGTTTTTCATCTTTTTATGTTCATTTAATAACATGTGTGTCATTTTATGATTGGTATGAAAATATATATTGTGTTGAATATAATAAAAAATAAAAAATAAAAAAATCAAGAAAGCGGAGAATATAGGAATCCAGTATACAAAAAGTAATTCCATCCATTTCTAACAAGAAAAGCTAAACAATATTTAAATGCAAATTAACAAATAATACATTAAAATAAATGTAAATAATGTGAAGATTCTATTGAAGGTACCCTTACTCTTCTGCTAAATGTAGCTCTAAACCCTGAAAATGCATGGCAAATCAACTTGAGAACTAGAGGCAACTGAAGACTCGAAGTCCACATGCCACCTGGGGTCCCGTGCTTTATTCCAGCTAATCAGATATTGAGTGCCAGAGTACAGAGCACCCCAGAAGGAGACCTCTGATTTTGATTCCAAAAGGTCAGGCTCAAAATACTGAAAGTCAGAGCTCCACAAGCTCCCTCCCACCCCATTACCCTGTACTACATCTTGGAAGTTCCATGGTTGATGTAGCAGCCAGAGGTAATAGGAACCATCAAGAATCCAAGATGTAGGAAGGTCATCCAACCTTCCAGTGGAACTGTGGCCCCATGAGAATGGACTCAACCCCTGCAGCCTTAATTCTCTCTAGTCTCACCCCACTACCCTCATGTTGTGCAGAAGGACATAGCAGAACAGGGGACCAAGGTAGGTAGACTATTCAAACAGGAGTATTTTAAAAAGTAGGAAGTAGGGTTGGAGTGATGGCTCAGCTGGAGAGGTGGCTCAGCAGTTAAGCCTGCGTGCTGTGCTAAATCAAAGTCAGAAAAACTTTTTTTTCTCTTTCCCCATTCTTTTTTCTTAAGGAGAGGACCCTGGTCCCAAAAAGATTGGATCCAGTTTTGTAGGAGAGTATCAGAACAGAGAAGTGGTGGTGGGGTGATTGGGGAATGGGGGGGGGAAGAGGACTTATGGGACATATGGTGAGGGGGGAAACTGGGAAAGGGGAAAGCCTTTGGAATGTAAACAAAGAATATAGAAAATTAAAAAAAAGAATGAGGAAAGAGAACAGTTTTCTTCTTAATAGTGTTAATTACATTTCCTTTTACAGTAGTGTATATTTACTTCTAACTGTAAGCTTCTAGATAATATAAAGAAAAGAATAAATACCTCCACTCCCCAACTTTCCAGACAGAAGATCCTAAAATACATGTATAAAATCATAATGCTTAGATTTTAAGTATAGTTGTATATAAGTATAGTTATATCTTTCTTAAGAACCTCATAATACTTTCAAATTCGTATTTAATTTTAGCTTCACTCTTACATCAAGCCTGAAAGAATTCCTGCAACATTCTAGCGGGTGAGATGGTGTTTTCTATACTGGTGTACACTGGTGCATTATTTAAAGCCAGATGTGATTTACAGCTGTTCTACCCTATTTGCCCATACACATGCATTTCTCCCACATTCTTGTCTGTCTTTCCTGCCTTTCTCTCACTTCTGCTTCACGGTCATTTAGGAGCCAGAACTCTAGAGCTGGTTGCAGTGGCTCTCCACTCCCTGGCTATTTCCAGTAGACCAGAGACGATTTTAAAGAATTAACCATTGTGTGCTTTCCCCCATTCTCATGGACACCATAACACTCAGCTCCTGGGCTCAGTCTAAGCACAGTCATCATATTTCTGTTCTTTCTGTTATCAGCCTGTCATCCTACTGAAGTGTTGTCCAGCTGGGAAATATCATCCTTGCCTCCTTTCCTCTAACGACAAAGAAGAGAATAAACATTTGGCTAATTTGCTTTTCCGTTATCCTATTACCCTTTACATAGTTAAACACACACACACACACACACACACACACACACACTGTATGTACTCACATGTATTGTTAAATATGTGTGTAACCCTAGTGTATGTGGATAATTTTAAATTCAGTGCACACATCTGTACATATATTAAAACATGTAAATATATACAGTAAATATCACACCTAAGTTGTATAGGATTGATTTGAGAAACTTCCCTTTTTTTTTTTTTTTGTTTTTTGTTTTTTTTTTTTTTTTTTGATACAGGGTTTATCTGTGTAGTTCGGGCTGTCCTGGAACTCACATTGTAGACCAGGCTGGCCTCGAACTCAGAAATCCGCCTGCCTCTGCCTCCCAAGTGCTGGGATTACAGGTGTGCGCCACCACCGCCCGGCAAGAAACTTCCCTTTTTGTATTGACTTATTTTACATGAGCTTAGTCATCTAGCTACAAAGTAAGAACTCACCTTGGTATATCTTGGAAGATTAAAAACGAACTTTCCAGAATTCTCAAGCTATTTGTGGGAGTTCATCTGAGCAAGTTAATGACTTAAAATGACTGTGTTTCCCACACCTTTCCGGGGGTCCTTGTGCTTGGTTGTGTTTTGTCCCTTACTTAGCTACTTTCCTAGGCAGGACCAGTCAGAGCTTTTACAGTTCAGGTAAGGATGCATGTGGGCTAACCTAAGACCCTTTGACCTCAATGGATTAAAACAGTGATTCTGCTATCCAACAGCTGGTCAACTCAGGCTGTGTAGTGTCTGTCATGGAGGTCTCATAGCTAACTAAGAGTATTCAGGGACACATGCGCGTTGGAGATGGTTCACCAGAGGAAACATGATCCAACCTGGAGATGGAGCCTACCAAATGGATCTGTTTAGAAGCTAGAACTCTTCTTTTAAAATCATTATCAACTTGTTCCCTCATCTATGACATCCAGACAACACTTTCCCCTTCCTTCCCCCTCCCAGCCACCACCCCCTCCCAGCTTCCTACCCATTCCTCCTAGCTTTTTTGTCAGAAAAGGGCAGACCTCCCAGGGATAGCAACCAAACATGGCATATCAAGTTGCAATAGACTATGCACCTTCCCTTACGTGAAGGCTAGACAATACAACCCAGGAGGACAAGGGCCGCAAAAGCAGGCAAAAGAGTCAGAACCAACCCAGGCCTCCTCTGTTAGGAATCCCACAAAACACTAAGCTACACAACTATATCATATATTGTAGCCTTCTCAGCTTTGAGTATGCCTTTCCCAGCCTACTGAGGACTGAGGAGTTTCCCAGCCTTGAGCAGGCTAGCAGACCTTGAACATTCGCCATGACAGGTCATATCAACCTTGACAGAGACATCTTGATATGTCTTGACCACAGTTGCAAATTCCCATGGGAACTTTGAAGCTTTGGCTGCCTGCGCTGACCTTGCTGCTACAACTTACATCAACTGAAGAAGGGGATGGGTCTTGTGGTTTTTTTTACCTTTATAAACCCAAAGATTACTGTTAAACTTGGAGCCTTGATCAGAACTTTGTCCTGGCTTCATTTTTCTCTCGCCCTCCTACCTATTTCCAGCCTCCCTTTCAGGTAAACCCAGCTTGCCCGTAGCTGCTGGACAGCTTAGAATATATGCAGAGGGAGACTTAGGATAGAACAAAACATGACTGGTATATTGATGCATACATCAAGAGGAATTCACTTGCAAAGGATCTTTTGAACAGGAAAACAGGAAACAGATGAAACCCCAGACTTTTCACCCTCCTGAGTTGTCTAATCATTACTAAAATGTGTTTGACTTATTTCTTCTTTTCTTGTACTTCTGGCTTATTGGTATCCAGAGTTTGTTTTATTTGCTCCACTTAATTTTTTTCCTACTTCTTGTTCTTCCTAGCATTGAAATGATCAAATTTTCAAATTAAGTTGCCATCCACATATTTGAGGTTCATTCTTTAAAGGCCCACAACTTAGTGACTTTAAATATAGTCATGAAGTTGTATAATATTCATCATTATCTATCCCCAAATCATGTTGCTATCAATATATGAAGTCTTATATATATTAACAACTCCTGTTCCACCTGCTTCTATCCCTGGTCACCACACACCTCCCTTCTGGCTCAGTTGACCTAAGGCTGTTCTGAATATCTTATACAAACATAGTGAAAGAAAATGTGTGTGTCTAATTTACTTCATGTAGCACACTGTTTTCCAGGTTAGCCTATATTATAGTATTTTTTTTATGACTAAACTAGTTTCATTACAGGGACACATATTTTGTTACCTAGCCATTTGTAAGTTAATTGACATTTGGTTTGTTTTACTTTTTTGCTATTATAAATCAGGTTGGGGTGAACACCTGTGGCTTTGCATAGATATATGTTTCCAGTTCACTCAGGCATATATTTAGGAAGGGGATTTCTGGATCTCTTGGTAACTCTGTTTATGCTTGTGAGGAGCTGCCAACATATTTTCTTACAGTGGCTGCGCCTTTTGGCATCCCCATAGGGATATATAAAGGACTTTTCCTTTAAATATCTGATTTAGAAATGTTTCATTCCATTCTGTTAACCTTTTTATTTTAAAGCTTTTGTAGTACTCTTTGATGCACAAATGTTCCTAATTTTTGTGAAACCCAGTTTGCTCATTTTGACCTTTGGTTGCTTATAAGTTTTATTTTGTATATGAGAAACCATCGTGTAGGAAAAAGGCTCTTGGGACTAGATGTATGCAGATAAGAGCAGGTGCTGACTGCCATGGCCCGTACCCCTTGATTCAGTTATGTTGGTAAGTTTTAAGCTTTGTCTATTTTGCTACAATGAATAAAAATAATGGTAAATCAAGTTATGCAGTATTACAAAAGATTTACAAAGGTTTTCTTCTAGGAGTTTTATAGTTAAAGGTTCTTTGCTCTTTTGAGTTACTTCTCTCTGTGGTGTAATAAAAGGTTGAGTTTTATTGCTTGATAGGTAAATGCTCAGCTCCCTGATGAGCACCCTGCAAGTATCCCATGCGCTCCCATGACATCTTAACTGTTATTCTATATTTATGACATCATTCATTGTGCATGGGAGTCAATTGCGATAGGTCTATCAATCAGCTTCCTCAACATACCCACGATGGGCTCCATGGTCACCTGTTAAACCTTTCCACTCGTGACCAAGTCTCAGATTAACTCATGATGTAGCACATTATCAACTAATGGTTGGTCTGAATTGATGCTAAAAACAAAAGATATCTTTAATGAGACCTATTGCACTGGGAATCTTATTTCTATAGGAACTATTTTCCTTCTAAGTAGTTATCAATGAATAAATTTCTAATAAAATGCTTCTTCTACTGGTATATTTGGATGTTGTCAACAGGTAGCATAAACCTCTTCCCTGATTTTAGAAGCCATTGGAAGGTATATGGAGGAGTCATGTGAGTTTTATAAAATAGTACTTTTTTATGGATGAGAAAACATGGCTTATATCTGTGGCTAGACGGCTTGTTAAAACCCCACCTGAAACTAGATGTACTGTTTTGTAGGGTGATTGTCATACAGCATGTCTCCTATAGTACTACCATTGCAGATAGACTTCTTTTAAAATTTAAAAATTTTGCTGAGTCAGGAATGTCCATGTAAGAGATGGAATGACATATTTCCTGCCCTGAAACAGAGCCAGGAGGACATGGGCCTCTGTGAGTGCTGACGGTTGCTGTGGGCATGAAGGCTTGTTTGTGTAATAGGGTACATATGTTCATAGTCCTCCTTTGAGGAATGGCCTCTCTGCCAAGGTTAATGACTCGGTAATAATCAGAGACAGCATGTGTATGGGACACAGGGGTGTGTCTCTGTTTCAGCAAAATGGTAGAACACTTTGAACTGAATGGTGGCTTTCAGATGTGAAAGAATTAGCCACTATTCTTACATACCATGAGACTGAAGCCACCACAGTTTCATGTCAGCCCTGGAATTTCAGTTATTTTTCTCATTGTTAAAATACTTGTCGGATGCCTCTTATGGGCAGAGTTTATTTTCCCCTCACGGAATTTATCTTCCCTGTCATAATGGCAGGGAAGACATGGTGAAGTCCAGGGTGATGGGAGTTTATGTGGAGACTCCTCACGTCTCGATGGGTCATGGACAGTGGACAACGCTGGACTTGTTGGCCTTTCTCCATTTTGCGTCTTTTATTTTAGGTCCTCAGCCCAGGTGATGGTACCACACACACACACACACACACACACACACACACACACACATACACACACACACACACACACACACACACACACACAGTCAATGTGGGGCTTTGGTCACAGCTGCGTACTAAAGGGATGAGTGAGATGTCTCAAGGGGGTGTGGCTCACTAGCATCTGCCCTCCAAGGACAATCTGGATATATTGCACCGAGTGCAAGTGTTCCTGAGATAGCACAAGGTGAGCTGATTCTTTCAGCAGTAGAGGGTCGTAGGCTGCTGGGGCAGGAACTGATGCGGTGTTTCTGGATTTTGGCAGGCTCTGTTGAGAACCGCTCATGCTGTCATCACAGGTGGAGTGAAGGAATGTGGTGACATGCAACTCTACTAACAGGAACATGTTTTCTACACTCCGGAGCCTGGAGTCAAGAAGTCCTAGGGACAATTAATTCAGCTTAGTGTTAGGCTGCTTCAGAGCTTGGGCAATGGTTTAGATCTCTCGGATTCTATGTTAACAACAAACAGAAAAGCCGTGAGCAGTAGTCTGTGCCTCAATCCAAGCCCTGGGGAGGAGGAGACAGTAGGAACCCTGGAGGTCATGTGTTAATCACTCAAGCCAACCCAGTGAGCTGTGGGTTCAAATACAAATACATATATGGACATATAACATATAAACAAGTACATACACATAAGATACACACACACACACACACACACACACACACACAAACAAACAAACACAAAGAGTGAAGTCCCTTCAGACACAGGAAACAATCACTTCATATATGAATTTGATGTCCTTTGAAGTTCATGTTTTTGCTAGCTTAAGGCAGGATGTTTAAGCTATGTTTTCATTTCCCAGACACAGCTTGCCTCATACACCACACCGTGTTCTACGGGGATGTCATTGTGGATATCAAGAGCAAGTTAGTTCCAACCACAGAAACAACCCAAAGATACCTATGTACTATTGACAGCAACTTGACTTCTTACCATGCTAATGTCAGGATATTTTCAGCTCAGATATTTTCCTGGTCATGGGGCTAGTCAGCATGGTGCGGGATACATCATGGAGTAGCCAAGGCTGCCTTAACACGAAGTCAGCATGATGGACTCAGAGATGGAACGATTCCCATCTAGCTTGCAAATCCAAGACACAGTGACTTAGTGGCCCAGAAGAAACAAGGATTTCCTGCTAAGCCAGGACTCTGAGCCAAAGCTGACCACCCACTGTCATCCACTGTCTTGGGAGAGAGAACAAGTCCTTTGCTTCCAACCCTCGAAGCAGCGGCGCTGACCCCCTAGCTTCAGACCTTCTGTCTGGTGTCCTCCTGATGCCTGGGGAGGAAGCAGCGCCCTGAACTTTGAATGTGGTTAATAGCATTCTCATGGCTTTTCAGCACGCGGGGTCCCCTCCGTCACATCTTCTGATTAGGGCTGGACGTTTGGAGTCTTCATGGCTGGCTTCCTGCACACCAGGCAGGGAGGCTGAGCTACCGCCAGCAATTTCCAGGAGGTCACTAGGTCGATGTCCTTCTCATTGTCTTCCTGTCCCCTGAAGCAGCGTTTTTGGATAAACAGCTCCTTCCTCTCAAAAAGCAAGGCATAAAAAAGCCTCCTTGTGTCCCCTTTGCTGCTGTATTACTTTAATTTCCTGTTTTCTGGTGGTGCGTTCCCTCTGAGTCCTTTGGGGGTGCACCGTCGTGAATAGCAGGAATGGGTGAAACACACCCCAACTTTAAGCCTCTTCCATTTCAGGACCGGTCTTAGTTACAGGAATCTGTTCTGTTCTTGGAAAGATAGTAATTGTTTTCTTTTAAGGGCTTTTTCCTTGTAGCAATCAAGATTTAAAAAATTCCACCAAGAAATATTTCCATTCTTGGTCATGCTTGATATCATGCGTCACTTGGAATTGCATGAAGATAATTAAAACAAGCAGCAGACTCAAATACATGCAGAAATATCAAGACCGCTTGCTCAGTGCCGGTGCCGGCAGAGAAAGCTGGCGTCTCTCATCAGCCATGGCTCTGTTCTGTTTCCCCATTATTACTGGCTCCATCAACGGCCCCATACGTCTGCACCAGCAGCATACATGCGTGCCCCACTCAAGTGCGCGACTGCTAACTATACACAGATCCCCAGATTTTTTGATGATGGCTTCTTTAGGACAAACAAACATAAAATGCTTGGAGGTTTTTTTTTAAGGTTCTTAAAGTGTAAATAACATGTTGAATACCAGTCTGACTGCCGCATGATTAAAAATCATTCGATTTTCTTGTTTATCCCGAGTTCATCTCGTGAAAACCACGGAACCTGGCGACTCTGAAGCTATGCGCTTACTTAGCCTTCTGTCTGGGAGGTATCTATTTGATTTTTTTTTTTATTTTATGCTGTTTGAATATATCCAGGGATGGGAAAATTTGTCACTGTTTATCCTTTGGTCCTCCTGTTTCATTTATTGAGCTAAATGGCAGTAATTCCATTTTCTTGAGGCTAAATTCAGTCTCTCTTCTGAGCTTTCTCTGTTTTCCCGAGTTTCTTGTCTTACTCGGGTGAGGGCAGTCTCCCCATTTTCATTCTTGTTCCTCCGTTGTTCGGATTCCACGTAAGAGCATGTGAAATTTTAAGGTAAAGAAGAAGTGTCATAAGGGGAAGTTAGAGTAGTAGGCTTTTCTAAACTTTACCGTGACTCAATATATACTTTGCCATGCCCTGGTTTTTCCTCTGGCCTCACATTTACAAAAACGACCTTCTGAAATCCAACAATGTATTGTCCTTGTAAACCATCGCCAAAATCCAGGTTTAGAGCAATTTCGTGATCTTGGGGATGGAGAGATAGATGGTTCATAGGTTGAGAGTGACTTGCTCACTGGACTGGGAGTCAGATCCCAGCATCTACCAGGGGGCAGCTCCCAAATGCCTGGACCCTGTAGCTCCAAGTGACCCTTTGACCTCTTCTGCTCTCCCCAGATCTCACCCTACACATTTCTGCATGTCCTCACACAGAAACACACACAGGCACATGTGTGCTTATGCATAGTAAACCTTTAAAGAAAGCACTTTTATAGTCTCAAAACTATTATAAACTGTTTTTAGCCAATGTCTATTCTGAATCCATGTACTAAGCAAGCACTAATATTTGCTTTGTAAATGTTTCTTTCTTTCTATACTTCTTAGAGATGTAATAATCTAAATATGCACTCCATAGTATTTACCTTCTCTTAGTAAACATCATTTCTGCTCACATTCATTCATGGTTCAGCATTTATTAACGTTTCATTCCTTTTAATTGATGGAAAATATCTCATTGTAGAGATACGCCAGATACTTTTTTAATCTGCTCACTAGTTGATGGATCTATGGTATATATCTGGCTTTTATATACTTGGTATATTGTTTATGATCATCAATATCCAAGGTGGAGATATGGTTTCATTTCTTCAGCACATTCATGAGTAGTCCTATGGAAGTTGATGACATCATTTTTAGGAAACATCTAAACAGATTTCTGAAGTGGCTGCATCTTATCTTCCCATCAACACTAGATAAGTTCTAGTTTCTTCACATCCATGCTGGTATTTGATGTTTTATTTCTTATTATGGTCATTGCAATAGCTAATTGTTTTTACTATCTATTGAAATGACTATGATCATGTGACTTTTAACTCTATTATTTTAATTTTCTGATTTTAAGCCAACTTTGAATTCACCTTGCTAATACTTCTTTTTTGTGTTCATGGTTTATTAGGAATTCAGACACATTGACTTTCCTCTCTTGTGGGTTTTTTGTGTGGCTTCACTAACAGTGTAACACTGACCTCATTAGAGATAATCTTTTCTCCTGTATCTTCTGAAAGTTTTTCTTTTTGTTTTTTGTTTTTGTTTTTCTTTTTTGTTTTTGTTTTTACAATATTGGTATTCTTTTTAATGAGTACACAAGAGATTTATTAGCAAAGTAAATAGTTCTAAGTTAACTTGATCATGAGTTTCTTTTCCTGGAAAGATTGTGAATTGCTAACACAAATTCTTTCCTTATGAATAGATGTTTTTTTCCTTGAGTGAGGTATGTCTTTCTAGGTATGTCTATTTTTAATATTTGTCTGTCTCTATCTGTGTGTCTGCCTCTCTCTCTCTCTCTCTCTCTCTCTCTCTCTCTCTCTCTCTCTCTCTCTCTCTGTGTGTGTGTGTGTGTGTATGTATGTGTATGATGACCTGAGTATAGAGACCAGAAAACATATCGTGCTACCTGGCCTGTGAGCTTTAGGGTCTCTTCGGTCTCTTATTTCTGTGGGAAAAAGATGCTGGGGTTACAGACCCGTGCTGGCTTTGCATGGGCTTTATGGGTCCAAATCCAGGTCCTCACATTTAGTAGTGAGAGCTTTACCTCTTGAGCCATCTTGCCAGCTATTTTCCTAGGAATTAAAACGTTCCATCTAAGATGCCTAATTCCATTGCATAATGGCATAACAGTCCTTTATAATCCTCTTAGTTTTGTGAGGCTGGTAGTGTTTCCCCCGCTTTCCTCCTTGATTTCGGTAAATGTGTGTCTTCTTGGTTATTTGTTAGTGTGACGCAAGTTTTGTAAACTGGTTAATCCTTTTAAAAGCCCAACTTTTGGGTCTGTTGACTTTATTGCTTTTCTGCTCGTGAGTTCATTCTCTCCATTCTGTCCATAGTCTCATTGTTGAACTCCTCTCAGCTGTGTCAAGTGGGGTCTTAGGCTGCTGATGGAGGCTCCTGACACAGGCAGCAAATCCAGGCACTTTTCTTCCTATGCTGCCTTCTGTGCATCCAGCACGTTTTTGATCTTGTGTCTTTATTTTTTTTTTCAGCTCAAAACCTTTAACTTTCTTGCGTGCATTTTCTCTTTGACCTGTGGTTTTTCAGAAGTGTGTTTCTTCATGACCAAATACCATTCCCTGAGTTTGTTCCTCTCTTTCTGTTGTGGTCAGAAAACGTTGTATAATTTTAATGTGTTTAAGTTTGTTAAGGCTCGTTTTGTGGTGCAGCCTAAAGTCTCTGAAGAGGGCTCCTTCTGTACTTGATAAAGTTTGTGATCTTGTGATTTCTGGCTGTAGTGTTCTGGGAGTATTATGTTGTAGAACAGCACTGTTCATTGCTGTAGCTTTACAGATTTGTTTTTGTTGGTACTGCTGTCCAGTGTTTTTATCTATTATTGAGCCTGGAGTATTGAGATCTTCAACTATTACTGTTACATTGGTTTATGATTCATGTATTTTGGAAATCTGCTATCATGAGCACATATATAAATAATTGTTTTATTCTATTAGATAAGTTGACCTTTTTATCACCGGGAAGATTTTTCTTTGTCTTTATAAATATAGTTCTTAAAAATCTATTTATCTGCTATTCATAGTTTGCATATTGACATATTTTTACACAGAATATAGTTTTTCCTGTTCTTCTACTCTGAATGCTTTTATTTACTCAGTAGCTAGCACAAATCTTGCTCTTTTTTTATCTAACAGATTAATCTCTGAGTTTTGAATGGAACTTTTAGTCCATTTATATTTAATGTAATTATTGATATAGATGAACTTCCAAAAGCTATTTTAGCATTTCGTTTCTATCTATGTTTTTCTCTTTTATCATTTGTTATCTTTGTATGTAAATAACTATTTTTGGCATAGTATTCTAAATTAACATTGATTTCTCACTACAAAAAATGTAGGCTATTACTTTCACCTTAACTTATCATAATCTCTTTAAAAATAGTATTTAATACCCTTTCTGACAAGTGTTTATGGTACAGGAAGTTACTCTGCACACTACCAAAGGAGTAAGATCCAGAAATCTAGCTTCAAATCCTGGGATCAGCAATGGTGTCGAACCTGCAAACTTCACTGGTGCAATAGTGGCACAAAAGTTGTAGACGAAACCAATCACTATGTCAGGATTTAAGGTCCACTCCATGAGATGGAAGCCATGCCTGAGGCAACTCAGGGGGCTAAGAATCTGGCACTCCATGGGCCCTGGATCCAAGGGAAAGCCAAATACTATTGTTATGCTAAAGGAATATAGGAATAAAATGGCTCTTAACAGCATTCTGCTAAACTCATAAAGCTCTGTCTTGCTCAGCCATTGACAGAGAAGCTTCCTCCCATGGTAACTGGGAACAAATACAGAGACCCACAACTGGACAAAGTGCAGAGGGTGAGAGTCAGACCTTGGGACACTTGGTCTTAAACGGGATGTCTCTCCTTGCTCTGAGGGTTTAGAGAACCCTGTAGACAAGGAGGCAGAAAGACTGTAAGATCCAAAAGAAGTGGAAGACCCCAAGGCCCAGACGCAACAGTGCCCATGCATGCCTGAACTCACAGCCGATGGCAGCATGCACAGGGCCTTCACAGGGCTGAGAGGAGAGGTAAACACCCCTGACCTGAACCTAGACACTATCTCCAATTAACAATCACTTGAAAAGGAAAAATTAGTTTTTCCAGTGGAGTCTCACTGGGTATACAAACCACATTCAAGGGCAGGCTCCGTGCCCAACAGCAGATGGGCAACACAGAACAAATTCAGTGGTGTTCAGAGGTGTTTTGTGTCTCATGCTTTGTTTAGACTTTTTATCTTTTTTGATCCTACAGGTCTTTTGCTTATATAGTATATTTTCTGGTTTTGTGTTTTTATAGGATTTTTGTGTTGCAAATGTGTGTATGTCTCTGTATCTGAGTATGATTTTTTGTGTTTTTTCTTTGTATCCTTTTCCTCTTTGTTTTATATTATATCATCATCATCATCATCATCATCATCATCATCATCATTATCACCACCATCATCATCATCACTATTTTGGATACATGCCTGTTTTTTAATGAGATCAAGAAAGAAAGGGATGAAGTTAGGTGGGTAGGGAGGTGGGGCTGATCTGGGAGGAATTATGGGAAGGGAACCATAAGTAGAATGTATGGTATGAAAAAAACTATTTTCAAAAAACATTTAGTTAATTCTGGGAAAATGAATAAAGCTTGCTTCAATACAATTCTAGTCCCACTCTCTGTTATTATAATGTATATTTGTTAAAAATCTCAACAACAATATACCATAAGCATAACTGTATGTCATTTTATATATTTAAAAAAATTTAAACATCATTTAAAAATTGAAATATATTTCCATCATTTCCCCCTTCCCTTCCATCTTTTTAATCCCTCCGTGTCCTCTCCCACTCCATTTCAAATGGTTTCTTTGTTATTATCACAAATATGTATAAATTTATAAATAGAACCTGCTGGGTCCATTTCATGTTGCTTTTATATATATGATTTCAGGGCTGATCACTGGATACTAGATAAACAATTAGGGTCTTCTCCTTGGGGAAGACTAATTCTTCCTCTCTCAGTGGCATTGGGTTCCTGTAGTTCTTTGACCATGGGTGGGACCCAGCGAGATTTCTCCCTTCTACATTAATATGTGTGTAGGTGTTGTTATTGCTCATGTCTTGTTTAGGCGGCCATATTGTTGAGGTATCAAGGTTGTAGCTTCCCTATTGTTTCTAAGGGACACAATCCCACTGCAGACTCCCTGGTTCCTTGGCTGTTAGAATCTTTTCTCCTCTTCTTTGATACTGTCCCCCAAGTTTTGGGCACAGGAGTTGTGTTGTATGTATATCCAGTGGGGCTGGACAAGCCCAGGTCTGTTGTTCTGTGCATTGTGATTATTTGTAATTTTCTATGTTGCCATGTTTACTGGTTTACATGCTTTTATAAATAAAGCTTTATTAAAATACGGCCATTCTTGTGAATTTATGTTTGTGTATTTCTTCTCTTTCCCCTTGAGACAGAGTCAAGGTATGTTTCCAGGTTGGCCTAAAACTCCTGGGTTTAAATGATTCTTTAGCTTCGGCTTCCCAAGTAGCTGAGACGATATGTATTACAGTTATGTGGTTGTCTCTCTTGGTTTGTTTTAAAAAAAACCACTGGCTTTCCTTTAAGAAATCTAAAATAAAATGTTTTAATGGATGGATAAAACTATATACTATACTATAAAACTATATATATGTTCTTTATAAGAGGTACCATGGATTTAGTTAATCTAGTTTTTTTGTTTTTGTTTTTTGTTTTGTTTTGGTTTTTGGTTTTTTAGACAGGGTTTCTCTGTGTAGCCCTGGCTGTCCTCCCTCTGTAGACCAGGCTGGTCTCGAACTCAGAAATCCACCTGCCTCTGCCTACCAAATGCTAGCACTACTACTGCCCAGCAAGTGAATCTAGTTAACAGAAGCATCACAGCTATCATTTCCATCAATCTTATGTATGTGAAAGAAGAGCTGTAATGAGACAAGATTTTTTTTAGTTTTAGATTTACATAGATTTACAAACACACATAAGCACACATGCACACACACACACAATTTGTAATGTTATTTCATTCTTCCTATAGTACTTTTTTAGAGTATTACTGGTAAGAACAGATTCTCTCAATCTGTTGGTCTGGTATCTTCATGTTCATTTTGGAATGATACTCTGGAAATAGAACTTTTGATATATAATTCTGTTTTAGAAATTTGAAGATGATATTCTTTCTTCTGTCAGTGGGTAACAATTCACAGATATTTTCTTGCTGCTGTGTGATCAACCTGGATTATAGGAATATTTACCAAGCATCCTGGGCCTTGTCTCCTGGAACTCCTTTTACATCCCCAGACTGCCCGTCTGTTGTAGTTCCCCAGTCTAACGCAGTACCTGATCTTCTTTTCCCTTGCTGGTAAGATGATCACTCCAATGGTGATGCTGTAGGTTAAATGACCTTGCTTTGCAGGCAATAATATAGGTTTCAGGCCACCCTGATATACAAGCATGTATGTATATATGTATGTATGCATGTATATATATATATATATATATATATATACATATATACATACACACATACACACACATATATGTAATATACATAAGTAAGGCATATAGAGAATTGGGGGCAGGATGAGGAGATAAGGGATCAGCCACATAAAGAACTCCATCAATAGTATAAGAATTTTAATATTTATTTATTTCATGTATGTGAGTATAGTACACTGCTGCTGTCTTAAGACACACCAGAAGAGGGCGTCAGATCCCATTACGAATGGTTGTGAACCATCATGTGGTTGCTGGAAATTGAACACAGGACCTCAGGAAGAGCAGCCAGTGCTCTTATCCGCTGTGCTATCTCTCCAGCCAAGAATTTTAATTACATTATTTTCAATGAGTTTTATGTCATTGGTTATTAGGAACTCCATAAATGGTTTTTAGAGAACAGTTTTATCCTTTTGGGTCAAGATTTGTTGCCCTGCATATTCTTTAATGATGGAAGTTAGAAGCCTCTCTCTAGCATTACTTTGAACATTCATTGTGCTCTACCCCAGTAATCTTATTATTTGTTAGGTAATTTACTTTAGTTTCTCCCATATGGCTTTTGTGGTGGTTAATTTTGTATAACACTTGACTAACAGATGCCCCGAAGTTGCTGAAACATGACTTGTGGGTCTGTCTGGGAGGATATTTCTGGAGAAGATTAGCAGTTGAGTCAGTAGACAGAACAAAAGATCGTCCTTCACCGGCTTGCATGGGCATCATTCGCCTGATTCACTGAAGGGCCGAAGAGAAGAGAAAGGTAGCGCACAGGTCCATTCTCAGATGCCCTTGCTTTCATATATAGTTTTGTGTATATAATGATATTTACTATGGTAAGAGGACTTTCGGTGGGTAATTCTATTTATGTTATTCTTACTTTTGGCTGTCATTGCCCAATGTTCCATGAATATATATACACATTTTATACACATATATAGACATCTTCCCTTCCCTCTGCCTCCCCTCCCCTTCCCCTCCTGTAAATGTGACCATTCGTCTTGTTTGGCGCTGGGCATCAGGTTTTCAGTCTTTAGACCCTAGGACTTAGCACGAGCACACCCTGCTTACAGTTTCAGACTGGGTTATGTTACTGTAATTCTACTCCTCAGGTCTTCAGACATGGACTAAATTGTTCGATTCTGGTCTGTGGCTTGTGGG
The DNA here is from genome assembly GCA_964023405.1 of Apodemus agrarius. NCBI lineage: Eukaryota > Metazoa > Chordata > Mammalia > Rodentia > Muridae > Apodemus > Apodemus agrarius. The sequence continues at coordinate 66,066,697 of OZ030019.1, read as the reverse complement.
TAAGATGCTGACATTTCTCGGTCTCCATATTTTCATGAATCAACCTCCAGAATAAAATTCCTCTTATCTGCCGTTATCTCTGCCTTATTATTGGGGAACGGAATGGCTAGTCTTCATAGACAACTTGACTATATCTGAAAGGAACTAAATCCTAAATAACTGGGCACATCTGTGAGAGATTTTTCTTAATTATTTGAAGTTGGAAGACCCATTTCTAGTGTGATCTTTGAAGTGAGGAGATAATCATTGAATCAAGATTTCTTGACATGGGAAAATCACCTTCATTCTGAACCATACCTTTTGCTGGCAGCCTATATAAATGACTTGGAAGGAAGAAACTCTCTCTCTTTGCCTGCTTGCTCTAGCTCTCACTAGCAAGTCCATTCCCCCATGGCTCTAGAGCTTACTCCTTTGGGATTCTAGTGTCAATTGAAGACTGTTGGAGATGTCTTATGCTCATAGGCAGCCATTGTTGGCTTAGCTGGACAACCACAGCCTGTAAGTCATTCTCATTAATCCTCCAATACATGGGTATGTGTGTGTGGGTATACATGTGTATATGAGACATATATGTCATGGAGATACATACACATACACATGAGAGAGAGATTCATCCTATGAGTTGTTACTCTAGAAAACCCTGACTAACATGGAGACATGTCCTGAGAACCCAAGCTACCACCTAAAATCAATACTGAATTTTATAATACTATTTATTCTTACCATGATAAAATTTAATTTGTAATTTTAACATAGAAAGAAATTGGTAATAACTAATCGAATAGGATAGTTCTGACCATACAAGCACAATAAAATCATATGAATATGGTTTCTCTTTCAGAGGAGATGACAAATACCAATACATTCAGGATGCATTGGTCCACAGTAGACCACGGCTTCACAGCATGAGGCCTTGAGTGGTTGCACTTTCCTCATCTCTGAAGAACCCTGAATAATATAATTTTAAACAATTAGATAAATTTGTTTGATCTTATGTGTGTATGTATTTTTGCCTACATGTATGTATGTGCTCCACATGAATTGTCCATGTAAAGCCTAGAAGAGAGGCTCAGATCCCTGGGAGCCATCGCTCTAGCCCTATAATCTCCATGTTTTAATCTCTGGGAAATGTTCTATGTCCTCTTTTATTTTCCTTCTCATTATTCAAACTTCTCTCTCCAGACTGTCTTTCATCTTGCTTTATTTTCCTCAGAGAAATCAATATCACATTATAAATTATGTTTAATTATGCTTTACTTAACTTCAAAGGGTACGGGCTTTGCCACGTGTCCCAGCACGTTCTCAGAATAATTCAGCGTGGGTCACGTGTCAACAGGCATCTGCTGAGGGAACCAGTTGAGAATGAAATCGAATGTTGCCTCTTCTCTATGCACGCTTGAAACTCATTTTTCTTTTTCTTGCTATAAAGATGTTTGAGTGTCCAGCCCTAAAACTTGAAATATTCCTGGGGGATATAAATGCCTTTGTAATCGGTAGGAGTCTTGTTCTCAAGGAGGAAGCAACAGTGTATATTTTACATTGCAAGACAGATAATTCATACGCCATTAATCATTTGGCAGTATGACACAGGAGAGCATACATCCACTGAGCTTCTCTACATATAATATTTTTTACAGAAATGGCCCTCTCTGGGCTTCCTGATTCCTTCTCCTTTCCTTCCCCATCCCCAGCTCCTGTGTGTAAATAAGAGTGCATTTCACCATTCTGAGTTGCAGTGGAAATTTACTATAAAGACAAACTAGATGATATGAACCCATTAATAGATTAGTAGAACATTCATAGGGAGAAAAGATAAGTTAAAATACCACAGGGAAAAGGATCAGCACTTAGATGAAGGGCAAAAACTCATGTGTTACCTGAACGGAGGAGACAAGGACAGAAAAGGACCCAGGAAGAGCTATGTCATGAGAGTGGGCAGATAGTTCTAGGCTCGTCCACGGGACAAAGGATCGATATCTTCTTTTCATGGAAAGGGTTGGAGGAGGAGAGAAGTTTCGAAGGGAAGAAAGTATGTCACGCGGAGATTCAACAGGTGTTTGCTAGACTCAACGTGGAGAACAGGTTAGGACATCCCAGACAGAACGAGCTGATGGTAGAATGAGCGATAACCCACCTCACAGCTGCTGTCAACCTTAGTTTATGGAATTAGTCTCATTTGGTTCAATGAGATCATCACATTAGCATTGAACCTGTAGCCACCAACTGAAAGGCATGAAGTCCTAGATAAACTATAAGTGGGATGAGTCACTTTAGGATTAAAATATCTGCGGACCAGCTAGGCAGTAGTGGTACATGCCTTTAATCCCAGCACTTGGGAGGGAGGCAAGCCTGGTCTATAGAGCAAGTTCCAGGATAGCCAGGAATACGTAGATGTTGAGGTCTGGTCTGTTGCTATGTATTGTAATGCTAAATAATGGCCCTGGTTGCTTAGGGTCGAGGAGAGCCTCATGTACACCAAACAATGCTATGTAGCCTTGCTCCCCAAGTTATCCCTGATGGGTGGATTAAGATGCCTCAGCTAATAGCTGGGCAGAAGAGAGGTGGAGTTTCAGGTCCCAGGCTTGGGGTCTGAGGCAGGAGGCCAGAAAGAAGAGAGAAAGGTGAAGAGGAGGTAGGATGACATGAGGTCGGAATCCTGAAAACATGGCCATGAGGGCTGGCCACTGGGAATAAGAGCAGCCCAGATGGAGCAAAGCGAGTCATGTTGTGGAGTTATTGGCAGGGAAGTAGGTGAATAGAAGAGAGGGTAGAAATCTGCCCAGCTCTAGTGCTGATTAAGGCTGTACACATATAAAAGTTTATGTGTCATTTACTTGGGAACTGAATCATCAAAGGCAGGGTAGACAAGCCTGAATGAGATTAAATATTTACTACAACACACAGAGAAACCCTGTCTTGAAAAAAAATCAGAAAAAAATATCTGTGGGTCATATTCTAAGTACAATTCACTGCAATACTTGGACATTTTCCTGTGGCATTCCTAGGAGGTGCACACTTGCAGAGATTATTTCTTTATTTCTATATGCCTTCCAGGTAAAGTGGTTTATTTTGCTAAAATAATATAATAATCATTGTCTGGGCCTGTATAGATAACTCAGTAGTAAAGTGCTGCCTTGTTACCCCCATCTCGATTCTCTATAACCCATGTTAAAAACTAAAAAAACTAAAAAGCAAGGCATGATGTCACACATGTATATTCCCAGGAAGTAGAAACATCTAGATCCTTGGGGCTCTATGTCCAGCCAGCTTACCCTACTTGCTGTATTCCCGCACACTGAGAGAATCCCCCGCACTCCGGGAAAACCCAAGGGGGGTGGTGGTGTTTGAGGATCGACAGTTGAGACTGCCTGACGGCCTCCACAGGACATTCTTACACATGCACACATACGCAGACTACGCTGCTCCCAGGGTCATCTGTTTTTGATGAGACTTCACCGATACAGCTGAGTATTAAAATAGGGAATAAAAATAGAGAGTATTGTGCTTTGAGTGTTTTGGTGAATCTTATTTAAACGTGGAGTGACATTTCAAGAGGCGCCTGAATCGTGCTGAAGGTGCTCAGGTGAGGATTGAGCATCAGGGAGAGGCGTTGCTATTGCCTTCTAGACGTGGGATCTTCTCATCTCCTTCTGTTGCCGTAAATATTTAATATTAATGGGGGGGTTTCTACCCCACCTTGGATCATTCAGTTCCCAGATAAAAGACACACAACATTTATATTCATAATAAACCTTTAAAGCACTAGAGCTGGACAGAACCAACCCTCTAAGTTATCATTTCCACTTCCCTGCCAATAACCCTGAGATATAACATGCTGTGTTCCACCTGGGCCTCTCTTACTCTGACTGGCCAGCCCTTAGGGCCAATTTTAATGATCATCAATTTTAATGGCATCTTCTCCTCTCTCCACCTACTCTCCTCCCTCTCATGGTCCCGCCTCACACCTCAAACCCAGGAATCAAAACCCCACCTACTTCTCTTCCACCCAGCTATAGATTGTAGGCATCTTTATTGACCAGTCAGGGATAACTTGTGGGGGTGGGGTGGGGTGGGAAGCAGGTTACATAGCATCACTTGGTATACATGAGGCTCTCCTCATCCTTGAGACAATGAGGGCCAGTATTAAAATACCTAGCAACAGACCGAACCTCCACACCTTCAGTGGTACGACTTCATTCACTGTAGTGTAAACAAACATTCACTGTTTTCCACTTGGTGTCCTAGAGTAAGTGATCAGAAAGTTGCTGAAGCAGACACAGTGGACAGTATTAACCTCAGCGGGGTGATCGGAGTTAGCTGTCCTTCTCAGCTTGCTGTAATTGGTTAAAGGCAGGAGAGCCAGCATTGATCCTCTTCATCCTTGAAGTATAGGACTCTAGCTCATGTGTAAAATGGGAAGCTGGTGCTCTCAAGGTCTTCTCTAGAAGACGGCTTAGCGGTGCAATGGTTAGAGACTCCCAGGGGCTGCCAAAGTCCTCACGTTGGAGGCATTTTGGGCACGGGGACTGGTTTGGGGAAGGGCAGGCATATGATGGTACCAGGCATGCATCTTCTGTAAAACACTCACTGCCTTTTAGGAAGCGGGGTGGTGGTGGTGTAGTCTCCCATTTGTTTCAAGAGTCAATGATACCATTGACAGCAAGGGAGACCTCGGTGTGGGAGCTCAGTGGCTTCAGTCTTACAGAGCAAGCCGCATTTCACCACATTTCATCTTCTCTTCAATATGTGGTCCTCAGGTTCAACCCACAATCGTTTCCTCCTTTGAAAGCTGTAATGTGGTCTTCTGACGAGCTCTTCCAGCACTGCCTTTTGAATTGCCAGGGCAAAGATTCTTCCCTACATCTGTCCCCTGCAAAGAGTATTTTGGGAAAATGAATCACACATGGTATTCCGCTCAGATGACGCCGGCAGGCTCTGATGGCAGGTCTCCAGGGAGATTTGGGTTAGATAGTTAGTCACCATGTCCTATGGACTGTGCCTTTGAAATGTCTCTCTCATCTTGCCTTTGGAATGTTTCTGTTCTCTTTCCTGCTCCATGTCTCTCTACCCAACCCTTTTTAATCTCTGTTCTGGTTCCCGCTGCCTGGCTTTCAGCACTTCGTAGCTGGTCATCTTAGACTTCATGCTTAGAAACCTGAAGTAGCTTCTAGTTTCTTATTATGGAATGGACACATCCCTGCCTAGCATCAAAGCCTTCTCTCATCTGTTCCTAAACGACCCATTCAAGAATGACTGGACCTTTCTCCATGTCACAGATCCTCTGTTCCCATGGGGCCAGAGTCGTCACTGATGTCCAAGCCTGCCTCCCAAAGCCTTGTCTGCTGTCTAATTTACTTTTTTTTATGAGCAAGAGGATATCCCTGCCTAGTCCTATAGTCTCCAGGGCTAATGTCCTGTTTTCATTCTTCTATAAATGTCTCTAGGGCTTTCTGATAAACTAGAAGAAACTCAGATTTGGCACAGACTACTATTTTCCAGTAATTTTTCTTTTTTCTTTTTAAAAAAGTTTTAGGGCTGATGAAATGGCTCAGCATGTTTGGCAATTTGACTTCAACCCCTGGATTCCACAAGGTGGCAGAAGAGAGTCAACTTCTAAGAGTTGCCCAGTGAGTACACACACACACACACACACATATATGCATAGACACACATGCACACGCACACATACACATATCTATTCGTACATACACATGCACACATAGACACACATGTACACATACACATACAGATACACATGCACACATGTGCATGCAGACACATGAACACGCATGCTTGCACGCATGCATGCACACATAAATGCACACACACACAAGCACATGCACATGTACAATATATGTACATATACACAGACACACACAATCATACATGCACACAAAATGTATAAATAAATAAATAATACTTTTAATAATGATAATCTAGTATATACTTCTTTGATACATTTAAAATGCCCAACATGCTGGGCAGTGGTGGCACATGCATTTAATTCCAGCACTTGGGAGGCAGAGGCAGGCGGATTTCTGAGTTCGAGGCCAGCCTGGTCTACAGAGTAAGCTCCAGGACAGCTAGGGCTATACAGAGAAACCCTGTCTCGAAAAACCAACGACAACAAAAAAATGTCTTCAACAATTTTGGATAAAGACATGCTTGGTTAATTTTGCATATTTTAGCACTTGAATGTGATTAAAGTCAGTTTCTGAAAATATATTGCAGTTACTCTAAGCTACTCCAGAAAAAAGTGTGTATGTGTGTGCATGTACACACACACACACACACACACACACACACACACACGCATGAATGCATATGTAAAATCCTGTGCCTTCTTCAATGGCGTTTCACCTTATTCTATCTGTTCTGTTCTGTCTGTCTGTCTGTCTGTCTATATTTGTACATACACATCTATCTACCTATCTACCTATCTATCTATCTATCTATCTATCTATCTATCTATCATCTATCTATCTACCTACCTATCTATAGACAGGGTTTCTCATGAAACCTCATCTCACTAATTTGGTGAGACTAGTCATGACCAAGCTCCAGTGGCCACCCAGTCTTTGCCCCTGTAGTTCTGGGACTACACACATGCATTCTTTCTCATACCTGACGTTTTTTGAAAACATGGCTTCCAGGGATCAAACGCAGGTCTTCATGCTGGGCAGTAGGTGCTGTATTGACTGGGACATCTCCTCATTCCCATTCTGAAGAAATTTCACTATCTTTAGGAAATGTGTGTGTGTGTGTGTGTGTGTGTGTGTGTGTTACAGATGTGAAATGAGGTAGGTTATGGTGGGCATTCTGAAATTTCTCATAATACAGTCACTCCTGTGACCACATCTTTTCATTGCATCTGTCACCAATGGTCCCTTCAGTCTCCCTCTTCCTTTTGAGTGCAAGAATTCCCATCAAGTATTATGTTACTTCACTTCACGTTTTTTTTTTTTTTTTAAAAAACATGGCTTTCTTAGAGTCTTCATAGAATTTTAAAACCACACAGAGATCATTGTCTTAATGCAGAATCGGGCACACCATGTCTCTGTGCACGTTCCTCTAAGTCTGAACGTAGCTGCTGCTTTTGGGGCAGCACATGGGCTGCCATGGTCTAGGGAAGGGGGATCTTGACCCACAGATAAGGCTAGTTTTCACATAAACAGGCAGAGTGGAGGTGGAGGTGGAGGTGGCCCATATGTCTGCTACAAGTCTATCTACAGACCTGTAGATGAAAACAGTCAGCTGAGAGTTATAGCTGTTTGTTAGAAGAAGGAACTTCTTTAGGTATCAAAGAATACCAGCTTTTAGTTTCACTCTTTTGTAGCAAGGGCTTGCTAAGGAACCTCACGTGCCTACTGTAGGATCTTCTCTCTGTGTTCCTTGTGAGTTATCACCCACACAGTGCATACTATTCCTGGGTTAAAAGCTTCACACGTCATACCTTGAATCCCATTTTTATCTCTCTTTGGTTTTCCTTAAATTCTGTTCGTTTCCACCAGGCTTTCCAATAACATGCCTTGTCCATTAGCAAAGATGACAAAGCAGACAACTCCAAAGTCTTCCTCAAAGCTGTTTGTTATTACTTTATCGCCAGCCTGGGTTCTTAAGAAAATAACACGCATTCTAACAACTGTTCCAGTGGAAATGCAGCATCGCAGACAAGGCTGGGCCATCCACCTCAAGACAATAAAGATTATATTGTTAAAAGTGACATCCTGAGAGGAGGAATGCATAAGGGGGTTCATTGACCCCAAGATCATTTCCAGGGTACTGACATGAAATTCAGGTTTATATAGAGAAGAACTTAAAGCAAGAAGGTGTGTTCATGATCAAGGGGTGCTTTCTTTGGTCATTGTCTCTGCTCTAGCCTTGAAGGTAGTCCAAGTCCTGACTGTTTGCCAAGGAATGACCACTCCTGCTTTCAGGCATAGCCTCATCACCAAGGATAATTTTTCCCACAAGGCCTTGCTGTTTCCAAAATACAAGCTGGCTCATGGTTTAGGACAATGACTTATCTTCATGCCTGTAGCCTTGAGAGGGAATGAGGTAGGTTAGATAGGCAGATACTCCTTCGGTGATTACCATACTTATCCAGAGTTAGGCAGAAGTTCAACTCAAAGGAGAAGGAAAGAGAATGAAGGCAGAGATGCCTGCTCTCATCCTGCACACAGTTACTTCCTGAGCCCCAAGTGAGCATGCTCTGTGGAAAAGCAGCTTCTCAGAGCCTGTCATGACACTCACTCACCACTCCAGTCTCCTGGGACTGGACTCCTATCCTGTATGCCACTGGGCTCACTGCAGTATCCAGGTTAGAGAACCTAGCTTTAGTGATTTCTCGGGGGAGGCAGGTAGCTTGTACAAGCATCACCTGCAAAGTCATCATTCCTTTTCAAAGTTATCTGTGGAGATATCAAAGGATAAGCTGAAAGGGCTGAAGACGTTGCTTTTGGGACACATATCCAGGGTGCACAGTAAGAGATGTGTCTCAACCCTCCAATGCAGTATGATGTTGGGGGGGTGCATCTTGTATCCAGGGTGCACAGTAAGAGATGTGTCTCAACTCTCCAATGCGGTATGATGTTGGGGGGGGTGCATCTTGTTTCTTTTCTGTCACTCAGGGATTATTGTAGTCTTCAAAGCCTGGCCTGCCTCTTTATGATTTTGTTCATGAGCTCTAGGACAAATACATTGTAATTGTCTTCCTTTACATCTCATTGTTTGATTTCTTCCATTTTAGGACAACCACAGTGGAGTTTAGATTTAGAAAGCATGCTTTTAGATGGGAGGGTTTGTATCTATACCAAGGAGGACAGAATTCCTTACCTCTTAGCAGGGCTATCTGTAAGCCAAGATTAAACTTGATGATGAACAAGTGTTGAAGTCTTAGTTTCAACATACCAAGTAAACCCCAGACCTTGCCTGACTGCGGTATGAGACCTATGGATAGCCTCAAGAGATTTACATTTAGGGATGGGGGATATCTGTCTCTCAAAGTGGCTGTCTCTTAGTTGGAACAGGAAGCTGGGGGTGTTGCAGCCTTCGAGGGTGACTGGAGAAACTCAACCGAGTTCAGCAGGCTAAGGGGGTCACCCCGACTCTGTGCAGACTTCTGGAAAGCAATCCCTCGGCCCCCCCAGGCATCCCCAGCCAGGCCTGGGTCTGCTTGTATGGTTGTTTACTTTGGAAATGTCACAATAAATAACTGGAGAGAGGATATTAGAGAAAGTCTTCTTGGGAAAGGCCACAAATTCTTTGGGGACATAAAGCCTCCTGCATGTGGTCACTAATAAGAGGAAATCGCTATAGATAATATTTGCTTTTTCTGCATTCCCCAAGGACAGTAAAATAGAAACAGGAACAAGCAGTAGGAAAATAAAAGCTGCTATTTGTTTGCCTAGGAAAGTCTTCTATTTTAGTCATTTCGCCTAAACCAGGGACTGGACCCTGAGCTGATGTGGTGCCCTGATAGTTGTTGGTCAGATCTACCGGAAATCAGAAGGTTACAGCAGAGGAGTGAGGTCTGCTCTCGCTCCATCAGGACTGGGCCAATGCTTCGTGGCGTTGGGCGTCTGATTCTTCCTGTTGGCTACAACCTGAGAATTCCTGGTATAGTTTGGAGACAGCTTTGCTGCCTTAGGCAAGGAAACAGGAGGAAGAGCTGAAAAAAAAAAATCAAATGGCAAAAAACAATGGCAGGTACTGTTTGCACATATCCAGGGGCTCTCCTAATCACTTGGAGTATCTCTCTGTAAGGGTTTTGGCTCAGTCACACAAACCTCCACAAGAACCAGGAATCAGAGCCAGAGCTTACAATCACCAGGAAGATAAAACAAGCCCCATGTATAGCTTAGGGGACAAAAGGAGGCACCAGCCACATCTGGGGCAGTGACCCTCCCCAGGATTCTGCCCTTTGTCCCGAGGTGGAAAGGACCCCCCAAGGAGTTCCTGGATTAGCAAAGGTTATCAAAGAGAGGACCCTCTTTCCAGGGAAAGTTGTTTATTTTTCTTCCTGATTACTATGAAAGCATAAGGGTATCATTTTCTGAAATTTCGACTTAGAAATTCTGAATTTGTATCTGCAGGGTCACCTTCATTTAACTTGCAGCAGATCGACCCCTCCACAGCCCAGCAGGGGGTCACTTGGATTTCAACCATCTTTAACAAGGACGAGGTAGGCAGAAGAGTCAGCAGCCAGGATGACCCACTGCTGCTTTCAAAGGAATTTTTGAGGTGGGCAAAGACTGACAAATCGCCATGGAAGAGGGACAGACACCCATGAGAGAGTTAAAAACAGAGAGCTTCAGCTTGAAAAGGTTCCCTAGCCCTTGGGGAGGAGGGTCACATTGAGATGAAAGGGACTGATGATACTTTAAGTCTCACAGGAAACTTTTTCTTTTATAGAGGGCGAAAATGAAGCATGAAGCTTATAATCTGTCCTGAAGTGGGTCCCAGGGGGCAGGCAGGCACTAAAGATGCACACAAGGATGAAGGCAAGAGAGAAACTGGGACAAATTTAACACAAATTGAGACAAGGACTCCCCCAACCCCATCTTCATCTCTCTCTCCTTTTCTCTTGTCTCTATATGTCTCTTCCTTTTCCCTGTCTCTGTCCCCTACCTCTGTATGTGTGTCTCTCTCTGTCTTTCTCTAAATATGCGTGTGTCTAAAAGCATCAAAGCATTGCCCCCTTTGGACCATAAAACAATAGTAACAAGAGAGAAAGTATATGCCAGGTGTTCAGGCCAGCTGAGGGCCTGCCACCAGGGAGTCCTCTGTATCTCTCCAGTCACAGTTGTGTTTCACAGAACTGCCACCAGGCTAGGATAGTCAGAGTCCTAGAAAAAAGTAGATGCTACGATGAGTTTGACAGGTGAAGACGAGGCTGATGATGTGGGCATGTCCAACCGAGTAGAGGGATATCTCGGAGGAAGAAGATGGTCTGAGAGCCATCATACCACCACAGACTCTAACCTGGGGAGGATCATGGGAAGAAAGGTGGGATGCGACTGTCAAGTATTCAGGGAAGTTTCAGCAAGGCTACTGGGGAAGCCCCTGGTAAAGATGGGGCTCATATCTCAGAGAGGCATCAGGTCTCCTCAATGTGTCATGTATGGCTGGTCATCAGATGGGACTGTCAGAGGTGACAGAGACAGGCTTTAACCAGATTCCTGGGTATGAGGGATTTTTCTCTTCTTCCTGCAGTTCATACTGTTGTCATAGTTTTCATACTGCCTCGAGGCCAGCTCCTACTGTGCCCAGTTTGATGTCAGTGTGATTGCCGATTGGCTTCAGGACACACGGCTTTCCTGGCTTCCACTTCCTGAACTGAAGTGTCTGTCCCCCTATATACCTATTCACACATCAGCCTCATGTTAGCAGACGTTGATCAGAGAGCCGAAGGAGCCTGTGGTGCAGCCTCACGGGTGCATCGTGCATTTATTTTAATATCCTGTGCCTTTCCCCATTCTATGCTGTCATAGATAATTGCTCTACCAGGAGCCCAGGTAGGAGCGCTCTAAGGACTACAGGATATTGCTCTTTGGATATGTCTAATGGTCGTGGTTGGAAAACTGTCTGAAACAGAACTATCAGCAATTGGATCTAAAAAGTTTAACTTGATGTGGGTAGGGTATGGTGAAGAGACAACTCGGTGGTTAAGAGGATAGAGCGCCCTTGTGGAGGACCTGAGTTCAAATCTCAATATCCACATTGGGTGGTTCACAACTCTCTCTTTCTCTCTCTCTCTCTCTCATTCTCTTTCATTCTCTCACTCCCCATCTTCTCTAAAAAATAATATAAAAACTTTTAATAATGTAACTGGGGATCAAAGACTGAGTTGGTTATCGAAGGAAGTGAAGCTCAAAGATAAGCAAAACTCACGTGCAGATGTTTGATTATGAAGTACAAATAAAAACAGAGAAACCAGAGGGAGAGGGAGGGGGAGGGAAAGGGAAAGGAGGGAGAGAGAGGGAGAGGGAGGGAGAGAGGCCGGCCACTGGGGCTTTTGTTATATGGTCTGTGAGAAGTCTTGGGAACAGCGACTCTTCTTTATCTTCCTGTGCAACTGGGCAGGTGCTGTGCCCCATTGCGCATGCTCAGGAAACGCAGGCCTGTGGCTGCTCTTGCGGGTGGCTGGGGCAGCGCAAGGCCCGTTTGAGAAACGGGAAAAGGGCCTGTCTAATCTTCCCTGGCTTTCCAGTATGACTCAAGCTTGAGAGTGACCAACTTGGGGTCATCTCCAAGGGATGAATAGAAGTGGTTAACGGACCTCACAGGTTTGCGTGTGGGATGTTTATCTTTATCAATAGAAGTCAGAGGGGAGCAAGAGGCAAAGAATGGAAAGTGAGACAATTGTGTAGATTTCAAATAGTGTATGTGTGTGTGTGTGTGTGTGTGTGTGTGTTTTCTAAATCTTGCCCCTTTCTTTGCTCTGTGACCCTGAGGTCACTGACCTTTGGGACATTGGAAGTGCAAACAGAAAAGCTAGTGGCTTCTACTGGCAGATCAGGAGTCAAATGTGCAAAGAGAACCAGGCCTTTGTACACCTTGTCTAGCTAAAGTCTAGATTCTCACCAACCGTTTCGGCCTTTCTCAGTTCTTTGGAAAGATAAATAGAAACATCACTGGCGACACGGAAGCCACGGAATCACTTTTGTCACACCGTAGCTTATTCGAGGACACAGAGAAACAAAGTATCCTTATGTGTCTCCTTATTTGCTGGAAGGAGTTAATTAAGTGGCACAGTGGGAGGTAGCTATGCTGAATGAACACAGGAACCAGAGCTCAGCCGGGGGCTTTGGCTTGATCTGCAAAGTACCAGACATACAACTGTGGTCATTGTTGGCATATTCCATGGCTACATGGAGGTGTCAAAACCTCTCTGTAGGAATAATTTGAGTCATTGCAAATAGAATCTAAAACAGAAGCAAATGAATAGACTTTTGGAGAATATCTCCAATTACTGAGAGGTCCAAGAAAGGAGCTGTCTACAAGGTTAGATTTTATTTTTCCTCCAAAATAAATCTTACAGACTGTCAGGAATTCCCCAAAATTGATGATCACTAACTCTTTATCTTAAATGATGGTGTGTTTCTGGGAGAAGACTGAAAAGCCCCCCCCCCCCCCCGGAGTTAAAGATGAAGCCTACACTTTGTTGAAGAACAGCTAGAACTGTTGCCCAGACCCTTCGGGCTAGGAGTCCTGTCTTTAAATTGTGCTTACTATTGAGAAACTACTTGGATTCGATGCCAATTAGGCTGGCTGTTCACATGACACATGGGCTACTTAAATTATCCACACCTCATCGGTTTCTCTTCCAGCCATAGGAACTCTACAAAGAGGCGCTCACTGTTTCCTCTAGAGGGCTAAGGTTAATAAGACAGTGTGGGAGTCACAGACATTCCAATGATAAAGATTTTTTTTTAACCTAAGTGGGTCAAATAGTTTCAGTGCACACTGCTTCAAGTATTGCTGAAGGCTAAAATTAGAATGAAGTGACTTCCTGAAAGAAAGATCCAATCTGAGGAAACCAAGCCATTCTTACCTATTTATCTCAATCACGTCACTTTGCTCAGTTTTTACAGTTTTGGTGTGAGCGAGCATGTGTGTGTGTGCTTGTGTGCTTGTGTGTGTATGTGTAAGTGTGCAGAGGCCTGATGTTGAGTTGAGCTGACTGCTTTCCTTTTTTTTTTTTTTTTTTTTTTTTTTTTGAGACAGGCTATTTTACTGAACCCTGGAGGTTGTTCAGTTTGGCAAGGTTGGCTGGTACCCAGTGAGCTCCAGGAATCCTCTAGTCTCTGTTCTCCAACTCCAGGGTTACAAACATTCCTGATGTGTTTATAAAAAGATAAAGGGAGAGGAGATAGGTTCTATGGGGGGGGTGCGGTCAAGTATGAGGGAAGGGGACGTCTCAGCAAGGCCATGCCCAGGCACCCCTTCCCCCATGAGGGAGCAGCGGTTGGGTTCATAAAAAGAGAAAGAGGTTTAGAGAATGGTATAAGGCACCTTGGGGAAGGGGGGGGGGTGCCTCAGCGGGCCCAGGCCCAGGCATCCCTTTCCCCCTGAGGGATCAGACACACACAGACATGGTATAGAGTAGAGTTTATTCAGGGCAGAGGATGGGAGTTAATGGGGTAATGGAGGCAGAGAAAGGCAGAGAGAGGGAGAGAGAGAGAGAGAGAGAGAGAGAGAGAGAAAAGAGAAGTGGAGGCCACCATGTGGAGAGAGGTGGGGAGGGGAGGAGAGCCCAAGAGGGGCAGAGGTGAGAGTGCCAAGAGGCAAGAGCGATGAGAGAGAGAGAGAGAGAGAGAGAGAGAGAGAGAGAGAGAGAGAGGAGGGGCAAGCAGCCCCTTTTATAGTGGGCCAGGTCTACCTGGCTGTTGCCAGGCAACTATGGGGAGGGGCATACCTGGCTATTGCCAGGTAATTGTGGGGTGGGGAGCTTAGACAGAATACTAACATCAGCCACAGGATGGTATAGTGTAGAATAGAGTTTATTCAGGGCATGGGGAGGTTGAGTTAAGAGGGTAGTAGAGACATAGAAAGGCAGAGAGAGGGAGAGAGTAGAGAAGTAGAGGTCGGCCGTGACCATGTGGAGAAGGGGGGAGGGGAGACAGAATGGGAAGGGGAGGGCGAGAGCAAGAGAGAAGGAAGCAATCAAGAGAGGAGAGAGGAGGGGCAAGCAGTCCCTTTTACAGTGGGCCCAGGCCTACCTGGCTACTGCCAGGTGACTGTGAGCTGGAGTTGAGACAGGATGCTAACAGTTACTTCCATGGTCATCTTTTTGCACGGGTGCTAGGAATCTGAACTCAGGTTCTTATGCCTGTAGGGGAGGCACTTAAGTAACCCAGCTTCCTTTCTAGACCAAAGACTGCTTTGTCTTGAAGTCAAGCAACTGAAATGGAAATTAAGTTTTGAGCACAAAACTCGAGAAGATGTGTGTGTTTCAACCAGTTAAAATTTTATGTACCTATTTCTCTAGGTTAGAAAAACCACAAAAAAAAAAAAAATATCAAATTGGGGGTCCTGATAGTGGGTCAGTATGTGATCGATGCTTTATGCTGTGTACTTGAGACTTTTCATAAAACCTTGAGAAGAGTGACAGAGCATGTGTTTTCTATCTTGGGGACAAGTATGACCCAGGGATTGGCATGGACAGGCTTGCCCTCCCACCGCATCGCAAGTGGGCCAGGAGCCTCTGACAGCGTTTGCTTAAAGAGATCAGGCTCCCATCCTGCTGGCAGCCGGCTCTGTGCTGTCTCCATCTCTGCTCTCAGGATACTCTTCATTCTGTCTGTCGCAAGGATAACTGGAATACCTCAGGCTCTAGGATGCTTTGGCCTCTTCTGATTCCTAAACTTAAGTGGTGGTTTGGAGAAGTTAGTACATCTTCCCATATTTTTTTTTTTTTTCAAATTTGAAATTCAGATTGGCATTCTGGAATGGCTGGTAGATTTCTCTCCAGTGTGGTCTGATAGTTATCTAGAGATAACTCTGAAGGGAAACAGAAGGCGGGGCCATGATGCTTAGCCAGACAGCAGCACCCCTCCTGCCCCACCCCCGCTTTATTCATGACTCAGCGATGGTGTCTTCTAAGTGAGGGTTTTCCTTTTCTGATGGCCTTATCTGAAATAACACCCCATCATTCTCTCCCTGTTTCCTTGATTTTTTTTATCTTCCAAAAAAAAAAATTACTTATTGCCTGACACACTGCACATCTCTTTCTTTCTGGAATGGGGGTGGGGGGTCGGAGGGCATAGTGTATATCCCCAGTTTTTCAATTTTATTTTGCCGGGGAATTTTGATATATTGCCAAGGCTGGTTTTGAACTCTTGCTCTGGTGTCACACAGTGTGAAGCAGAATGTCTGTTCCTTTAATAGAGCATCCAGAACTCAAGGGACACCCCCTGTCTCAGCCTCCTGGGTAGCTGGGAATATTGGTGCATGATTCTCTAATTTTGTAACAGTGTTGAAATCTTCAATGTTAAAGACAGGTTCTATATAGATCAGTCTGGCTTCAAACTTATAATCCTCCTGCCTCATCTTCCCAGACATGCGTTCTCATACTCTGCTATAGATTTTCCATTTTTTTTTTTTTTTTGGTCTTGCTGTCTTCTTTCTTGCTGTGCTCAGTCTTCAGTTAAAACACTTCCTTCTTGGTAGCTGCATTTGAAGTAAACACCATTGTGAGAGACATTTCTCTTAGACTTGGAGACTGGGGTATCAGAATGAGCACCAGGATGCCATTTTTCTATTGTGTTTAATTTCCAGAAACTCAGAGAAATGTTAGCAAAGTGCCTAGGATTCTTTCCCTCAAGCTATGGTTGATGTTTCCTACTGATATAAACATAACAGTCTGCCCACCATGGAGAGAGCAAGCTATTGAACTGAATGCCAAAGAGTAAGAAGAGAACAATCTTAGGTATTATTAGTAATGTGTTCTATTTTTGTAAAGCCATAGTTTCCAAATGACACAAATGATCTCACTTTTCCTTGGAATTATTCTGTAGTGGACAGTTGGGTGTTTAAGGACATTGGGTAAGTTCAACAATTTGTGTTTCCAGATGTATGGCGAAATGTTGGTCCAGACTGAGCGAACATACTTCCCATGGCTAAGATGACTTCTAGTCTGAACACATATGTCTATGATTATGCTTGTACATGTGCACACACAAGCACATGCACATGCACACAGAAACACTTACTGAATGGACAAGCCTATGTATTGGAATCTATCCAAAAGGAGCCATAATGCCCCCGTGTACTCGGATGATGGGGAGTTGGGGTCTGGGATGTTTTCAAGGCTCTGTTTTGGTGTCAGATTGAGGGGAGATAGAGCGACCATTAATTTAACAGTGCATCTGGGATCTTTAAAGCCAGAAACAGCTAGACAATTTATCAATCTTAATTTGCTCGTACTGCAGTTAGACAAAGGAGGGCTCTGGGAAGCACTGACAGGACCCAGATGGTCTTCATCCGGCTGATAGCATACACCCCAGCAGCTCAGCACAGCTCCCACCCCCAATCTCCTCAGCCTGCTCATGCCTGAGCTCTTGACCTTGGGCCGGGTGTTAGTGCCTGCACAGGGGGGAGGCACTGGAGTACACTTAATTCCATATCCTCCAGGCAACCCTCCTCACAATGGCAAACTAACCTCTTCTAAGCCATTGGCACTGGGGACCGAGGCAAACTTTTCGTTGAATAAACACTGGGGCACTCGGTTAAAAGGTTGAGCAGGAATCAGTCAGATCACTCAGTCTTTTGGATATACTCAGACCTCCAAACTGGTCAGTCATATTTGAGGTCAGTAGAAGGTCGACTGAAGACAGAAATTACATCTTGTATGTCTCGTTTTCTTATAGCTTCTTATAGACCGCCATGTATAATGATGCCCAGTTGATATGAATGGCTAAATGGAGGCCCTGGGCTTGTTTCATGTTGTTCCTCTTATTCTTGAAATGAAGTTAACAGCTCCATAGGCTTTTTTTCCAAAGGCTTTCCCAGTTCCCCCTCACCATATGTCCTATAAGTCCTCTTCCCCCCCCATTCCCCAATCATCCCCATCAACCATTTCTCTGTTCTGGTACTCTCCTACAAAACTGGACTCAGTCTTTTCAGGACCAGGGTCCTCTCCTTCCTTCTTGGGAATCTTTTGATTTGCTAATTGTGCCTTGAGTATTCAGAGCTTCTGAGCTCATTAATATCCACTTATCAGTGATTGCATTTCATGTGTATTCTTTTGTGATTGGGCTAACTCCAACCATTTGCCTACAAATTGCATGAATTCATTATTTTTAATTGCTGAGTAGTATTCCATTGTATAAATATACCACATTTTCTGTATCCATTCTTCCTTTGAGGGACATCTGGGCTCCTTCCAACTTCTGGCTATTATAAACAAGGCTGCTATGAACATAGTAGCTCCTTAGGTTTTGTAGCACAGATACACAGACATATAACACACACACAAATGCAGAGTCTGGGGCACGCAGAAGGAGTTAAGATGGACACCTTTTTTTGACTGTGCAAATTTTATCGCGTGGTTGAGATAAAGGAAACAGTGACATTTGCACAGAGTCAGTAGTTGCTGCAGAGGGAGGGAAAAGGATCACTGGGCTTTGTGAACAAGGAGAGCTCAAGCTTGACTAGCCTGGGGCTCAGGGAGGAGGACGCAACAATTGTTTTCACTTCTATTGAGAAAGGGGCCAGCTTGGGAAGGGCAACCCCAACAGACTTTATAAAGAATTTGAGTCAGGACAGAGAGACAGATATGTGTGTGTGTGTGTGTGTGTGTGTGTGTGTGTGTGTTATACACACACACACACACACACACACACACACGCACATGCACACACACACACACACACACACACACACACATATATATATATATATATATATATAAACTTTCATTGTTTTAGTGGAGATTGGACACATGGACAGAAGAGTGAACTTGCTATGTGTGCAGGAGATTTGTGATTTTTTCACTGTTTTTAATGAAATTGTTTTACTTCAAGCTTCAAGAAATATCCAAGACTTCCCAGTGAGTGGTAAAACAAAATGATCACTCATTAGGAATCTCAAAGAAGATCAGTGATTTCTTCAATGGGCTTTGGGGAAGTGTGTCCTTGAGCTGACAAATTTTGAAGTAACAAGGTGACAAAGCAGAAAGACTAGAAACTGAGGCAAAGATCTAAAGCTCCTCTAAGTGCCTTTTGGGAAACACTGTTTTGATTTTGTATCACTAGTTCTTAAAGGCCTTATGTCCAAAGAAGTTGTTAAAATAGCACATTTGATGATAGTGGAAGTTTACATACAATGGCACTGTTAGAATCAACATCGGGGCCAACGTCCATAGCACTCTCCAAGAAATTACAGTAATAAGCATTTCTTAAATAAGATCATGGTGGAAGCCTTTTTTGGGAAGAAAAATTTTTTGGGGGGGGGTTGGTGCATTGAGAAATTAAAGATTGGCCTGTGATAATTTTGAAAGTAAAGCCAAGTTCAGGAGAGGGGCCTCCGTGTGTCATTATGGTGCTGAAGCATTATGTCAGGTCGAGTAACTTTTATCAAGGATGAGCCTTGTTCTTGCACCAAGATGTGTTTACCTCTGACTTACAGTAGCATTAAGAAGATTTTGGTTGTGGAAACACTCTTTCTCTAGTTAAATCTATTTTTCTAATTGAAAATGTTATTACTGGGGCTGAAGAGATGGCTCAGGGATAAAGAACTCTGGGCAACCCTAGAGGACTGGGGTTCAGTTCCCAGCACCTGCATGGTGGCTCAGAACTGTTTATAACTCTAGTTCCAGGGGATCCAATGCTCTCCCCTAGACTTCTTAGGCACCAGATGCATGCGCACACACATACACACACACACACACACACACACACACACACAAACAGTGTACCCGTAGACAAAACACCCATATATAAAAAAATAATAGTAATTGCAAACTATCATTATATGTGTGTACACTCACCACAATGTGCATGTGAAGGTCATAGGATATCTTTGTGAAACTGGTTTTCTCCTTCCATACTTACATGAGTCTCGGGGGATTGAGTTTAGATCATCAGGTGTGTGCAGCAAGTGCCTAGTCCACCTTTCTGATTTTCACTATGGATTCAAGTAATCCATTAGAGTCTTTAAAATGAAATAGACCCACGGAATGCCTGGGTTCTCAAGCAATTGCTTCCAACAATATGTGCAAGCTATGTCTGTAAAAGTGCCGGGCAATTCATCTTGTCCATTTGACCCGCTTTACCTGCTTAGTTTATCAGTCCATCTTAGAAACACACTTTCACCAAGCTGACCTGACTATTTATATATACTTGGAAAACATTCCTCTGGAAATGACTCTCACAGTGTTCTGTGCAGCATAAAAGGAAATGGTAACAAGACCTCGCTGTTTCCTCACCCTGGTTTCCTTAAGATAGTTTTCTGTCCTGCTATTGGCTAGTTACGGACTAAGAGAATCTCCTATGGGCATCCAAAAACATTGTTCCAATTCTCGTAGATTCTTCTGGGGGCAAGAAACACATGACGTTTCTATTCTTAAAGCTGAAAAGACCAAACTCTAAGAGGAAGAGAGGGGAGAGACACACATTTTCTTTATTGCTGCTGTTTAGATGTCTGCCGCACCCAAGCAATGCTGTTGGGCAGTACAGAATGTGAAAGTGTATGTGGCCTTTGCTGCTGGAGACCGGCAAGGGAGAAAAAGGCAGAGAAGGCAAATTCCAGATAACAGCAATGTGTACGAGTTTCTGATGAAGACTTCATGGCTTCTCACATTTGATGAGCCTTGGAGAGTGAGTGACACTTTATCCTGAAGACAATGGCTATAAAGTTTCATGAGGAAGGTAAAATAAAGTCGAAGATGAGGGCTAAAGGAACGATAGCCCTCTAGGAGCTCGGCACCAGGCAGCTGTGGTAAATATTACCATGCTCTTCCTCACGCTGCCAATTAGAAATCAGGAGGCACGCTCACACCTCTGTTTCTATCACGCTGTGCAACAGGCCACCGCTCAAGCCTATGTGTTTTAATTAAAAAACAAAAACTAAAACAAAAACAACCCCTCAATATGGGGATTGGCGTAAGATCTGACAATACTTGAGAGCTCCTGGGTCTTGGTGCTAGCCTGTGGCCTTGGGAGTATCTATGTGTCCGTGCATTAGTTTGGAATGATAAAGGTTCTAGAGATTAGTCATGCATTTCTAAAGACTGACCAAGGATAGAGATGAAGGCAAAGCAGAAACCAAATGATAAAAAGATCAAGAAAATCTTATCTTTGTTTTCATGTGATTGGTGTCATGTTCCCTGGAGAGGGAAAGTTTTCACATTCATAGAGCTTCGATACCTAAGCTGTTTCAGGCTTTCAAATGAGTGTGCGGAAAGACAGATTGCAAGCAGAAACGCTAGTGACGAGAACATTGTGTGAACTATGCATGTGCGGAACGAGCTGCTGTTTATTCGGACTATAACATTCTTCTAATATTTTGGGGGGACAGGAGGAGAAGAATTTTACCCCAGGACCTTATATGGGTTCCATTCCTCCCCTTTCTGGAAGAGAGGCCACTTGAGTTCGCCCTGGCCTCGTACAGCCATTCACGTCTCTACCCACCGAGGCTGTCTAGTTATCTTAACTCAAGCCAGCTTCTCGAAATACCATCTGCTGGGCCAGATGAGGGAAAAGCAACAAATGAGGTTTGGATTAAGGCTCCAAGGAAGCCCTGCTACACAACTGATCTGTGCAGCGAGGGTGGTGTACGGTTACACAGGTCAAATTCCAGCCAGGGAAGACATGGGCTAAAT